>CM074969.1:10215649-10248293 GCA_037577455.1 Pangasius macronema
CTGGCATCTTCACTGTGATGGTCTTCACCTCTGTGTACTCCCTCAAGCCATACTCACCCCTGGAAAACAAAGAAATGCCTGTAAATACACACTCTCTCTCTCTCTCTCTCTCTGTCTCTCTCTCTCTCTCTCTGTCTCTCTCTCTGTCTCTCTCTCTGTCTCTCTCTCTCTCTCTCTCTCAAAATCTCTCTGATCAGATCATATAAAAGGTGGTTTAATAACCTATTAGCTACGTATGATAATGCAAAAAATTCACATGCTAAGTACATAGACTTTTATTTTACATTTAACAGAACTTTTGCCCCAATTATAGCCATGATTCACAATTGGGATGAGACTCTGCTTGTTGGCGCAATATTTCTGGGGCCGTCAAGAGTCGATAGCTGACAGAAAAACTCAAGAAGTTGGCAAAGCACACAGCTCCTAATTTCCTCCTTCCCAATCATGTTTGTAATAAACCCCGAACGTTTGAGATTATGTTGTATTTTTTTCTTTAGTAGTGCTGAATCAACAACTCAAATCTGAATTGATCCTGTTTACATCCACTGAGTGTTTTCAGTACAGTGTAGTAACTATACTTAGTACACTATAGTGTATCCATGTTAGTGCCATGGAAGATATGTATAAAAAGCTTCTTTTCGAGCTTTGTGGATGAAAAACAATGCGATTCTGGTGCCTAAGCTTGTAGTTTTGCTTAAGCCTGTAGCTTGGGATCCTTGTGAACCATCAGTTTAAAATCAAACTCTTTTTATTATCTCAAGCTAAGTTAGATGTGTCGGACTGAGTAAAAGAACTTACAGTTCACGTCCGTTGCCTGACATTTTAAATCCTCCAAAAGGACACTGGCAGCTTAATGCATTAAAGCAGTTTATCCTGAAAAATAAACAGAGTGGAAGTGACAGTTTAGAGACTTTCATCCAGCAGGCATACAAATACGCTCATAACTTCAGTGCAATTTAGTAAATCATTCAGCAGGCTAAAGATTACGTAGTCATGTCTCTTTGTTCCTTTTTAGGAAACGTTTTATGACAAATATAATTTGTCATAAATTAGAAATGATGTTTGGAATCCTATCGATTAGAGTACCATTTGGATATGAAACACAATAAAGCTGGTTAAGAGGCCTCAATATTTCTGTTTATGTGTGTTACATGATACAAAACATGTGTAAATAACACGTACCAAACGGTGCCCGCTTGCACAGCTGTGGAGATGGCCATGGCTTTGTTGATGTCATTGGTGAAGACAGCAGCAGTCAGACCATACTCTGTGTTGTTGGCTCTCTCGATGACTTCCTCAATCGTCTTAAACTTCATAATCTGCTGAACTGGCCCAAAGATCTGCCACAGAGCAGGGAGAGTCCCATTAGCAAAGAGGCTTCAGACGCACAGCTGGAATTACTGATTATGAGGATGGATTGTGTGTGTTCCGTAATGAATAACAGTCAGTCAGAAAAATGGAAAACATATTTAGTTCGCTTTCCAAAACTCAGCTCAGTATAGACGCATAACATGACAGTTTTTCATTTCCACAGCATCAACAACCACCACGAGTCACCAAAGGGCTGTTTTTCCAGATGCAGATTTAACAAAAGATGCTGCGTAGGGAAAACCAGCCTACTGCGTAAGTGCCAGTAAGAAGGCTGTGTGGTGGTGGTGGTGGTGGTGCTGGCTTACCTCCTCTTTGGCAATGCGCATGTGGTCCTGCACATTGGAGAAGACAGTAGGCTGGATGTAGTAGCCTTTGGAGAAGAGGGCTTTCCCTCCATACTCCAGTTTCGCTCCCTCACTGATGCCACTCTCAATGTACTCCAACACACTCCTTTGATGCTCAACACTGATCTGAGAGAGGAAGGAAACAAGAAGGAGACACTCTGAGATGTCTGAGCATGCAGAATCAAGTCTGACCACTAAACGTCGCTAGGCCAAACATGGCTAAAAAGTATCAAAAAGAGCAGGAAGAGAAAAATGATAAAGGAAAGCAACAAAAAAGAGGCTGTGGATGGTTCCGAGGCATGTAGGATGACCCAGTGAACAAGCTATGGGCTCCATATGATAAATAATACATCATAAAAATCACTTCTCTTCACATTTACCCTTACATAAATGTTAGTATATATGAACATGCATGAGTACGCAATTTGTAAACACATCCCTGAAAGCAACATGGCTAGTTAACTGAGAGAGAGAGAGAGAGAGAGAGAGAGAGAGAGAGAGAGAGAGAGAGAGAGAGTCACAGAGAAACACAAGTGAAATTTCACCATCTGAGTCTTTTTCAATCGTCATAAATTGCACAGCAGCCAAATCTATATACAATATTCCATAATAATCATAAGTTTGTTTGTCACTATGTTTGAATGTTAGCTATCTAGCATAACAAACACACATTCTGTGGATAGATGTTTTCTGGTACCACGTCTTCCACAAGCTATTCACTTTCTCTCTCCAGTTCATTTTCCTAATGGAGGAACTAAAAAAGTCCCTGTTTAAAATGGGGAAAAAAAACATCCAAGATGGTAAGGAGTGTTTTAGCAGCATTGAAAATTACACACACTTATACCTACAGTTTCTTTGCAGTAATTAATTGCTATATTTGTTTGAGCAACACAGTTTTGCATTTTATAAATTTCTAAGTTGCGTTTATAGCAGCAATGTTTTGGCTAGTAAAAAAAAAATTATTGGCTACTAAATAAAATTTTTTAAAAAATAGCGCAAGTGTCTGGTCCACTCCAAATATACTTCTGAGCCCTGCATTAGATATCCCATGGATCAAATACAAGCTAGAGTCAATAATGTCTAAAACCTTTGCTGTACCTGAGGACCATGTTCAGTGGTGGGGTCAAACGGGCTTCCCACTATCCTCCTCTTCGCTCTTTCTACACTCCTGCGCACAAACTCGTCATAGATGGGCTCTTCCACATAGATACGGGAACCTGCCGTACAGCACTGTCCGCTGTTAAAGAACACGCCTTGATGAGCCTGCTCCACTGCCAAGTCCACTGAGGAAGGTGAGAGAAAAAAGAAACAGATGAAACTCAACAATTCCAAACAAGTGGTCAAGAGGATACACTTTACAGGCTTTTGTTTTTCCTGCATCAAGGTGCTTGAACATTATAAAATGCATATAGGACTAAAAAAATTGCATTTGGCTAAATTGTATCTGTAGGAACAAAACAGTTTAATGAATAAATGCCCAGTTATGACCAATTATGCATATTCATCTTACTCCTCTTATTAATTCATGGTGATTTAAAAAAAAAGACCTTTATGAACATATTGTAATAGACTCTCCTTCACACTCCTTCACAGGGTCTGTCTATATGCATCATATATAATATATATAATCTGATAACTGCAAAAAAAAAACCCTAAAATTGAAAAGATTTTTTGCATTAAAGTAATCTGAGAACGGGAAAGTCACCTAACGTAGGTCTACGTGATTTAGTCAGTAATAGCATTTCTATCAAAATATATGACATGCACTGCTAGAGATGCTTTACAAGCTACCACGTAACCTTGTAGAGAAGACAAGTGATGTGATGTAAAATTCAAATTGCCTAATACAAAGGTGTTGCTTTACTATTTGGAAGGTTTTATAGTCACAGATTTGACGTAAAGCTTAATGATGATTAATGATGATTAAGATTTTCTGTATCTGGCTTTGTTTGTAATGTTATGTGTCTCGTTATCGGATATCTTGTTTACATGCATCACACTTTAATTATCTGATAACTGCCAAATTCATATGATCAGATTATTTCCGTGCATGTAAACACACTTACTAATGGTGTGTGTTGTGAGAGGAGAGGTAGGGCCGGCATGTAAAGGGTTAATGGAACGGTAGGATTTATGGCCGTGTTGGGATGCATCCAGCCAGTGCAAAGTCCATTCGGCTGATTTACGGGCCGAAGGCGGCCCCACTCACGCCTGCTGAAAGCATTTAAAAGCCTCTTCCAACACCTTGACTTGGAGAGCCACTTAGAGCAACTGGACTGTGTTCACAAATGATATTGGAGTAGAAGCTGATCTAGGACTGGGTTCCTTAAGGATCAGATTCTTGACGCAGGAACAGCCCTGAACTAAACTGGCCTGATGAATGAATATTATCCACTGAGCTTTCATTCAATGTAGCAAGACTGAGCATCTCAGGAAGCCTAATGATGGTGGAAGATGAGTTTGCTTTATCCTAAGCNGCCTGCGCAGTATTCACCATTTTGGCCAAGCAACAAATGTGTATCATATTGTGAGTGTTCTGATCTCCATCAAAGTTTTCTGGAGGTGTTCTGCTTAAACGTGGGTTCACCTAAAGATAAATTCAGTCCAAATTTTAACAGTGAAACATCCCGGATTCACCAGCTTGTTTTAATATACTGCCAGACACATTGTGATCACAGGCATGGTCTCATGTGTGTAATAGTACATTGCTTTAAAATAACCCAGTAGACCCTGGTCTTTGAAGTCAGTGACCAATGAGGCCACTGCAGTGGCACCTGTGCACATACTGTCTTAGCAGGACAACAGGAGGGCGCCCATAAAACAGCCTCTGAATACTTACAATCAGCGTCTGCAAAAATGATGTTGGGATTCTTGCCCCCCAGCTCCAGAGTGACTCTCTTCAGATTGCTCTTTCCAGCTGCTTCTTGGATCAGCTTGCCAATCTGTGGGGGGAGCAGAGGATGCATATCTTCTTTTACTTGCTGAGACCTCCGTTGCTGAGCCTCACTAAATCTCCCCATCAGTGGGAAGTTGTCATTAATAAATCCAACAGCCCAAACAACCCTTCCAGTCCTCCACACGCACACACACACACACACACACACACACACAAACCCCTCCGCTAGCCTCCAGGCCAACTGAAACAGGAGAGCGACCTCAGCTCACAGCCGAAATATCTATCAGTGGCCCTGGAGGCTGTGGAGAAGAGGAAGGAACGCTGTGTTTATAACACGGAGCTGTATCTGTTATTTAATCGAGAACAGGAAACACCAACCGCAGGACTGCGTAGGATGATCTGCGCTATTTGGAATTGAATGAGTGTTAGAAAGGTGGAATAAAGCGAAAAATGCCTGTGTGGTCTTTGGCTTGGCAAATGCTCTAAATGAAAGCATGTGGCATGTTTAGCATGTGTGATCACGTATTATTATACAACTGGCCCTCACTTTCTCCACCAGGATCATTTTAAAGGACAGGTTCAGCACGAAATCTAATTTACATAAGTTTCCTTTTAAAATGGCCAAGTTTAAGTAAGCAGAAATGATATCATACAGCTTTTAAATAAAATAGTGTTTACAGAGTTACTGTATGTTTAAAGTAGGGGTGTAATGCAATGACACTATCTGTATCAGTATTTGTTTAGTGCTCCAAATATACTTAGTTTTCATGCTTAGATTTAACCCAGAAGTGGGCGTGGTATAGACCAGAATTTTATTATGTGGACCTCACCACTGTGGCCTGGAAGCACTTTTTATTAATTTATTTCTTAGGGGGGAATAAGTCATTTTTTCATTGACAAATTTTAAAAACAAACAGGAACTTGCAGAACATAACTTCATCCAACTCTTGAATGAGATGCCCTTTGGAAATTTCTGGCAAGCTTTGTATCTTCTGTCTAATGTTACTGAGTAAGCAAGTTAACTATGTTTTAAAATAACAGTGTCCTTCCCAAGTTACGCAACTGTTGTTTATCCTTGACAACAATAATTACCTACTAATATTTTGTCAGATTTACTTTAGTATTTACGTCTGTTACATTCCAGAAAGCTTGCCAGATTGCTCTTTCCAGCTGCTTCTTGGAGTATTTTGCTAATGATTGTGCAATGAATTTTAATTTTAAAATTAATTAAATTTTCAATTTTTTTTTTTACCCCAACAGAGATATGTTGTGCACAGCACGTGGTCTGTGTGGGCTATATGGAGTGATGACTCTGTAAATAAATCATAAATGAGTGCACACCAGTGTCTTTTCCCATGCAAAGACTGTGAAAAAGAAGAAAAATATGTCTCCTTTGTCCAGTGTCCAAACATTCTGGGCTAATTTCAAGTCTTTTGTGCAATTCTTTGAGATGTAGATGTAGTTTGGGTTGGAAATTGTGCTGAAACCTGGCAACCCTGCCTGCAAAAACTACATACTAGCCCTTTCCAAACTCTGTTTGAAAGTAAAAACCTCACACTAGTGTGAATATGAAACAGGCAAGAAAAACAAACAGTGTACCTACTATTAGTATCTGTATTTATATTCATTTACAACACATTATTTGTTCAATCCAAGTAATCATATTCATATTCGGTTATATCCCAAAGTAGCTCAAAGTAAATATATGAAGCTTGGGGAAAAACTAAAGATGCAAGCTTGAATACCAAATATGTCTTGGAAATTTTGAATACCAAATTTTGGATTTTTCCTTCAGACTATGGCCTCATTAATTCCTATCAATATTTGGAACTAGTGAACAGATTTCAGACTGGACTGAAGAGTGAGCTCTTATCTTTCCCTCTTCATCCTTGATCTTTCCTAACTCAGTATGAGAACTGCACTCTGAACAACACTGTTCCACAATCTCTGCTCCTAACCCAACCATAAACAAACAGAAATCTTTCCACCCGCCCATATAACACTCACTGAGACTGAATAATCCCTCTTTCTGTTTTCCATCAGATAGCACAGAGACGGACAAGACATAGGCGGTGTTAGAGGTGTTTATATGAGCCTCCAGTAACGGATATGGCACTGATTTCAGAGGCCACATTACAGCAACCTGTAGTCAAGAGTGTGTTAGGGTGAAGGATCATACTTGTGGGCATATAGACATTCGTCCAACAAATTCTATCATCAAATTATTATTATTATAATACTATTAACAAATACTATTACTATTATCAACCATACACACACACACAGATTAGGTGAGTCAGAGTCTGTGAATGTTCTCTCAGCAAAAGCTCATCCTTTCTCTAATCAGCAGCAGGTTAGAGTAGAATCTCCATACGCATCAGAGCAGGAAGATGTGAGAGAGAGAGAGAGAGTGGCAAGGGAAAGAAAGGAGGAACCTTCAGAGAAAGAGCTGGGTGGCCTTTGCCAGCAGCAGGAAGATGGAGGGCTGAGTGGGTGGTTTCGTGCATACTGAGAGTTTCCCAACGAGGGTGTGGATTACAGTTTGGGATGCCGGTTCAGTGATAGCATATTTATACAGTGATTACTGGGCTCTGCGCTCTTACATCACTCACTGTGCGTCTGCCGGATGGATTTTGATTGAGAAAACCAATTGGGTCATTGGGTTTACAAGCTGATAAGTGGGAAATATTCTTGTTGTAATTTCCCACAGATGAAAAAATGATCTCAGCATTTTATCCACATGGCTCACAGTGAGGCACATTTTTAGGATTTTCTTTGGGATTTTTTAGGATTGCTTTGGTTACAGGGTCTCTGTTTGCACCCTTATCAGTGAAAGCACTATTACCCGTCTAAATATAGTATCTGTTATTACTCCTTGTCTCTTGCCTCTCAGTTTTTAAGAACTTAGGACCGTGAAATGGCACTGTACCTGTTCAATAATAAGAATAAACACATTTTCCAGCCAGGCTGACAGTCCTTCTCTAAACACCACCAAATCTGCCACAATTTAGAATAAATACATGTGAAATACATTCAGGACCACATCAAAACATGCACTAAAATATTGAGATTTACAAGATGGTGAGCAACTCACGTTTGGAGCTAGAAATTATGACCGTTTACAGTGAGATGTCATTGTGGACTTTGTGTTGTCCTTTGGCAGCATGGCGAGATCAAACGGTCCAGGAGAGCATTTCTTTCCTGGCATTCCATCCCTAACATGGTGAAACTTTCACCATATAGTCATCTGTGTGTGACTGAACTGAGCTGACCCTGCCGGTTGGCACTTACTTCAAACATCTTGTACCTGTTCAATGTGTTTAACTAGAAATGCTGTTGCTTTCTGTTTTATCTTCCCATCTCTTTGCCAGGTCTTGGTTGTTTGATTCTTTTGTATTGTGTACATAAACCGTATATAACTACTGCATAGTAGACAAAACACACTTCCCATGAAGTTTCCATTTAAAGTGCAGCATCAGCATGCAACACCACCAACGCCCGGCCTCATGACACAACACTCACTCACTCTCTTGCTCATGGCCCAATCACACTAGCTGTCTGTCAGCATAATTTCACAACAGCATTAATTTTAGCAGTGAAATTTATAGAACAATGAGTTTACCAATCATTCTTGAGGTTGGATCCTTTCCTTTTGCATTTACTGTTATTACGTTAGCTAGCATGCTAGCCACCACCTCATTTTCAACAAAATAACAATTTAAACTTTGTGTATCTGTAAGGAAAACCTACCTCCGTCGACCCAGTGAAAGCCACTTTGTCTATGCCCATGTGTGAGGCAATGCCGGCTCCTGCTGTTGGCCCGAAGCCTGGCAAAATATTGACCACCCCTGGTGGAAAACCAGCCTGTATAAACAGAAAGAGAGGAAACAATCTTTAGAGGACAGAGGGAGAAAGTAAGAGAAAGAAAGCAGGACGAGCCAAGATCACCACAGGCCTTTGGGGGTGGAGGGGTCCACACCCATCCCGCTGTCCCTCCAGCCCAGGGAAACGTGTGCATGGACAAAACATCAAAAAGAAAGAGACAGGACAAGTTTCCCAGTTCCACAGGAAAACAGAGGATGAGGAATAATAACAGCTCAGTTGAGGTGGAGGAGGTGGAGGAAGGAGTTGTGTTCTTATGGGATGACATATCCAGACCAGCAGAGCACTTACGCATGATTTCGAAGTTAATAAATCTGATCCCAGTTGATGCACTTAAAACATGCATTACTGGTGCATATACCTGCTTTTCTTCTAATTAACCACTCATTTCTACATCTGTACATCTCTGTTCTGTTATTGTCTGTTAGTTACCTTTAATTTGTAATTTATCATTCATTTTATTTCTAGTTTATGTATTATGTCTGTTTTCTATTTCATTTTTCCCCTTTCCCTCATGTGCTCTTTGCTACCTGCCAGGCCGCTGTTGTAAAGAACTGGTTCTTAATTGTTTAATAAAAAGCTAACTTAAAAATACTGAAATAAGTAATAAGTCATTCTTTAAAAGTGGAACATTCTGATAATATCGTAGAAGTTTAGGCAGTCATCATGATATGAAAATGTAATAGTGGCATAAACCTAGTTTCACTATTGTATTCTGGGCCAAAATAGAAACTATACTTAATGTGACTGTATTGTTTGTGGGAAGTCAGTGTGTTTAACCGCTGTGCTATAATTATCCTGTAACATTCCTCTTGAGTCAGCCCCTCACTGCTGGTACATCATAATGTCACCGTGTTGTTTCTCTTTGATCAGAGCGCTATGTGTTCACCGGCCTTGCCGTTTTACTGTGGACATTGTTATTGTGTAGTGTCAGTAGCGATGGACCTCTTTGATCAGCGGATTATTGCAAGTGAGCAATGGAGAACATTTGCTGTACCTCTTTGATCAGCGCGCCCATGTAGAGGCAGGTGAGGGGGGTCTGCTCGGCCGGCTTCAGGACCACTGTGTTCCCGCAGCAAAGAGCTGGCCCCAGCTTCCATGCCGTCATCATCAAGGGGAAATTCCACTACGCAAACAGAGAGCACATAAACTCAGTCCAATGTTATCTTTGTTCGAGTGACCATCCCTCCTTTCGCACGGCTTTATAGTTGCTTACTCAATCATACTGAAAACTGCTGACTCACTCAAACGTCACTGGCTGTTCGTGCACTGTAAAAGGAGAGTTACTCCCTGCTTGTGAAAGCTTTATATGTCATCCTTTCCCCTTTAGTGAACCTAATGTCAAAAGATCTTCCTTTCACATGTAAAAGGATAAAGCCTCTGGTTTATTCCCCCCTCCAACGCATTATCTCTTCCTCTATCCTCCATTCTCTTTGAGTCATTTTCAAGGGTATCTTAAAAAACAAGAACTGGATGAACTGTAGAGAAAACTAGGAGAGTAAAAGCCACTGCAACATCGTTACATCACGCAATAATGCCACCGGTCAGTTCAACATTGAAGTACTTGGACTAACATTGCTCCATTTTATGATTGCCATTATGATCGGATTAACCAAGGTATAGTGACTGCAAAAAAATTAGTGATAAAAAACTTACTGAGGCCCAATAAACAAAACAATCAGTCAAAAAGCTGATAGTGTGCCAAAGACTGAGTTTACCCTCTTTATGAAAAATAAAACAGTACTCACTGGGATGATTTGTCCACACACTCCAACTGGTTCGTGTCTGGTGAATGATAAATACCCTCCATCTGTAAGAGACCAAAGTACAAGCGATGTCTTCAACAAGGGATGTTTGGCATAGAACCAAAACTAATATCAGGACATCATCCTTCCATTAATGATGACTAAAAAAGAGCATGCTTTTATAATCTCCTGTGCAAACAGATAAAGATGAAGAAGAACAAATGATATTGGTTAAGAGCTGTACTCTGTGTGAGCTGAGAGAAGAGGAATGTGCACAGTGGTCAGGAATCAGGCTCTACTCTCATTTATGAGTTACAAAAAACAGGAATAAATCATCACACTGTATACATAAGACTCCAGGCTTGAGCAGTAAGGCCGTGTGAACACGTCCGAGCTCTGCAGCCCTGACTGGAGGAATCTGCTAGCATGAGGCATCTGGAGTAGAGACAAGCCAATGATTCATCTCCCCTGGTGGCCAGATAAGAGTGCGCCAAAGACACACATGCTGTTTGTTTGTCCTGTAATTCTATTACGGATTAGATTGGAGATGAAATAAAGTGAAATGCGGCGAGTTCCCGCTAAGCAAGTTTGGTTTAACAACACAACAAAGGCACAGCGGTGTGCTCGTTCACTCACTGGGGACTCGCTCTTCCTCTCCACTCTGCTCCTCAGCTTTAGTTTGCAGAAAATTGGACTGTAACAAGGCTCACTGCCATTATGTGCTGGCTGGTGTACGATCAGAAAGTGGTGATGATGTTTTAGGGCCAGTTTGAGCATGAAAGTGAGACCATTTGAATGTGACGGTAAGACAAACAGAGTTTGTGTTGCCTTGTGCTTGTCTCACTCAGAGAGATTGAGGCAGTTTACATGACAAGGTTTAAGATTGAGATGATTTGAGTGAGACAGTGCAAAAATAGGAATGTTTGAGAAAAGAGTGAGTCTGAGTGGAAAGTTTGAGGAGAGAGTGAGACAGAATGACTGACATGGAAAGTCAGAAAGTTTTTGTGCCACGAATTAGAGCTGTTTCAGTGGCAGATTGTGTCATACTGAGTTGGAGAGTAAGTTTAAGTGGCAGATTGAGATTGAGTGAAAGAGAGAGAGAGAGAGAAAGAGAGAGAGAGAGAGAGAGAGAGAGAGAGAGAGAGACATGATTATAGAGACAGAGAGTGAATGAAAGCATTTGAGTGTGACAGTGAGACAGGATATGTGAGAAAGTGAGACTGATTGAGGCAGTATTGGTGAGAGAATTTGAGTGTGTGAGTGTGAAAATTAAAGCACACATATCTATAGGTTTAATATGTCTGTTACTTCTACAAGCCTTTTCATTCTGCAACGCATTAGACAGTTATGGATACTCATCTAGTACATCTAATCTGACACACGGAGAGCTTTAAGACTGTGATAGCGTGCATGTGTGCTTGTTCTGGAAGACAAACATTTGTTGTCCACTGAATGTTTTGTTTTCTTCTGGCTGCTCTCTGGTTGCCAGTTTATTATCACTCATTTATTCCTGTAAATGAGAAAAATTATTCTATTCCTGGATATTATAAAGAAAGCAGGCGAACGGGCAAACGCCTAATCATTGGTATTGAATAACTCCCAACATGCCCAACACACACGGCCCCGTAAGACAGCACTACACACACACACTAAGAGTTGCACTCTGATATCAGAGTTGTGAATCCACTGTTGTCCAGTAGTCTCCAGGCCCCCCGCTGTTTCTCTTTCAAACAGCTAAATTAGCCAGAACAGCCCCGCCATAACCCCCCCATGCCCTCCCAGCCCCGGAGCTGTCACCGTGATCCAATGGTGGCGCTGCTCAGTAGGAGGGCAGCCATTAGTGTGCAGATTTATAACTGCTGAGGGAGCCGGTGTGTTTATCCACTGAACACCTCCATAACCCCACAATCCTCAGAGAAAACACTCTGCACCAGCCGTTTTTGCTCCTCTGTTTCTTCCAGTTCAATACGGCACACTCTACTGCACCAGGGATGCATGGGAACACAAACATGGGAACCTACCGCAAAATTATACTACTGGCTGAAGTTTAGCTGACTAGTGAGACAGTCAGTGTGGGATTGTTTCGAAAGAGAGAAACAGTTTAAGTGACAGATTAAAACGTTTGAGCAAATCTTTGAGTGAAAGAGTGAGATAGTTAAAGAGAGTGAGCAAGACACTTTGAATAAAGGAGTGAGTTAGATTGAGAGCTAAATCCTGACCGTTTGTGTGAGAGTAAGACAGGCGAGGTTTGTGTGAGGGAGAGAGACAGTTTTATAGGAAGACAGTATGAGGGTGAGACAGTATAATTAAGAATGAGAAGACTACAGTAAAAGATTAAGACACATGGAGAGCTTTAAGAGTGTGATAGCGTGCATTTGTGCTTGTTCTGGAAGACAAACATTTGTTGTGAGACTGCATGAGTCAGAGAGTGAGACAGTTAATTAGTAAGAAGGTTTGAATGGTAAAGTTTGAGTAAGACACTTTAAAAAACAATTTGAATGACAGTGACAGAGTTTGAGCGAGACTTTGATACACGGAGAAAGCCCGAGTGATAGAGTGAGACAGTTTGAGCGAAGGTTTGAGACTTTCCGTGAGAGAATGAGAGGGTGAGACAGTTTGAGTGAGACTGATAAACAGAGAAAGTCTGAGTTAGGGAGTACAGTGAGACGGTTGGAGTGAATTTTTGAGAATTTCACTGAGAGAAAGAGAGAGTTTGAATGAGACAGTGAGACAATGTGGATGATAAATAGAGAAAGTTTGAGTGACAGATTGAGGGTCCGCCTCTCAGCTGTGTTCGAACAGCACGTGCGTTTGATATGTGATATTAAGCTGCTGCATGTCTCCAGGTGGCATCTGCTTTACGCTTGGAGCTGTGACTCACAGTGTGTGTTACAGAGCAGCGAGGCGTTTGGGACAGGACAAGTGTTACCTTACCGGTTGGAATGGAGGAGCCGTGGATCTTGTCAGCCCATCCAGCAAAATATCGCAGCGTCTTTATTGTTCCCTGAAGGTCCACAAAGAAGGAGGAGAGGAAAGGCTTGCCGCTGTCCAAAGACTCCAGGGTCTGAGGGAAGAAAGAAGAGATGAGGAAAGGAAATGAGGGAGGAGGAGTGTGATGAAAAATCACACGCAGGGATTAAATCCGATTCCCCCCATGCTGCACTTAAGACTTATGCAAGCAAAAGTGCACACTTTATCCCTGCTCCTAGGGGGAAATGCAATACTTATATAGCCTGCATCTCTGCCATGGGTTTGTTATCTCTTTGTCAGGAAGCTGTGATTTCTTATCAGACAGGGATTAATTTGATATAAAGCGCAATCAAGACCACATGGACCGTTACATTTCTCCTCCAGAGTGATTCACTCTGATACTCACTCACAGTGGAAATCACATTGGTTGAGTCCATTTAAGGCAAAGATTCAAGTGCAGGCTGTAAGAGATTTATTCAAGATGACTGTAGCGAGTTTGAGCGTACTGTTCCACGTTTGTGTTTTAATCTGCCATTGTAAACACGTTTGTCTCTTGAGGAAGAGAGAGAGAGAGAGAGAGAGAGAGAGAGGCTTAAAAGTATACATCATGTGATAGCTGCCATGGCACAATGCCTCACTTTTAAGTTCTAGGTGGTATGATCGTTAGCACCCAAAGGTCAAGCATCCCACCTCGCTGGTGCCACCGACCAGGCATTTCAGACGTTTGCAGAACAAATTGAAATTGTTAGGAAAACAACAAGCTACGAAGCCCCTGCCATGTCGCCTCTGGCAGGCGCGCCCGACAGACAGGCTCTCATTAGACACTTGCTTATTGTTGTGAAGGTCTTTGTCTATTTCTCCACTCAGCCCGCTGAATCTGGAGTTCCAGATAGCCCAGTTAGCACAGGCAGACCGGTTACTGTTCTTACATCATGGCCACCAGAAACACTCCTTTCTGACTAGCTAGCAAGTGTCTTTCTTTTTTTTTGTCTTTCATTTTTACAGCTCTAAAACTCTGAGCCTCACATTATGGAACTATGCTGGAATGTAACCACAATGATG
This sequence comes from Pangasius macronema, assembly GCA_037577455.1. Classification (NCBI taxonomy): domain Eukaryota; kingdom Metazoa; phylum Chordata; class Actinopteri; order Siluriformes; family Pangasiidae; genus Pangasius; species Pangasius macronema. The sequence continues at coordinate 10,229,920 of CM074969.1, forward strand.
ACCATCATAACTATGATGAGGCAACAATGAATGTTAAGGTCAAAAACAGGAGGATCTGAGATGTAACCATAACAACAATTATATCTGATAGCTTATTGCCAAGCATGTGTATGTGTTAAAAGGGAGGAGGTGAAAATTAGCGAAATAAAATGGCAATGAGTTCGTTTTTTGTTTTGGTTTTTTCATATAATTTAGTTATAAGTATTTAAAATAAAACGCTTCATTTGCACATCGCCTTGGGTTTCACGATAACTCACCTCAAGTAAATATAACCTCGCGCAAGTCTGTAGTCTCTGTGTACAGTTTATGTTAGATATGACCTTGACAACTTTCTAACATTGTCATTATTATATGTTCTTATTTATCTTTTATTTGAAATCCACTGCAGCATCCATGAGAACATGCAAGCTAAGAGTTTCACTGTACAAACAAGCTTACGCATATTACAGTTCAAAATGTATAATATCACATATATAATGTTCAAGAACTTTGACTTTAGTACTTTTTACATAATGTGACTACTTCGTGTGTCCTTTGCCCCCATCATGTCCATGTCCAGTTGGGATATTATTTGTTACTTTTAGGCATTAGGCATTAGCCCTGTTACTTTGACATAATTATGTTTATACACTTTAACTGTTGCCGCACAGTTCTGAGCCTCATATTAGTGACTTGCGTCAATTAGGCTTTAAATATTCATATTAAAACTTGAAGATTGTATGGAAAAGCCTACTAATTACTACTATTTCATTACCTTAAGCTGGACATGTAGTACAATACTTATAAAATCCTTAAACACAGAGCATCATAAACTTACGACCATTTTTTTAATTATCTTTTTTTTGACACTAGATTGTAAGACTCTCCAGATTTGTTTGTGACTTCTATGCATGTGTCAGTGATGTGGCTGGGATAAGCTTGTTCTCCATCTCTGCCATTTTGCACTGTCATAGGCTGTTTTATGATCAGTTAACCAATATCAGTTAACTGATCGGAGTGTGATATTGTGATCACTGTGAACTAAGACTAGCGAAGGTTAAAAAAACTTCTAATGTGGTGTTTAGGTCAAGCCTTGACTTCCTTTGACATTTCAACAGACTTGGCTGCCAGTTATGGTCCTGCTGAGCTTGCACATGCATGTATGTGTTTGAGTTTGTGTGTGTGTGTATGTGTGTGTGTGTGTATACAAGCCACAGAGGCACACTTACAGCGAGGTAGGCACGGTCACGCTCCACCAGATCCGCCAGCTTAGAAAGCAGCCTCCCTCGGTCAGACGAGTCCATCCTCCTCCATACTGATCCCAGAGAGAAGGCCAAACGAGCAGCCTGGACTGCTTTATCCACATCCGCCTGAGACAGAAAAAGTAAACAGAAAATATTATGGAGAGACAGAAAGAGCAAGTGGAAGTGATGGGACCAGAGAGACATTTTAACAGAGCGGTATAGCTTTATCCCATAAACAGGTGTATATGCACATCTGGGACAAATGAAATCCACTGCTTCCGGATAAGCCTCAACAGCTCTAGCAGTTGTGTGTTCTGTAGACTTACGGCTCTTCCTTCATCCTCTCTGTTTTTCCACAAGCCTGGCTCACACAACTGCGTCAGACTAAACGTGAGCTCTTCTGTCTGATTTTGGACTCCCATTAACATACTGAGTGAAAACTGGCTTCTCTCATGTACGAAAACCTCACATGAAGATCCTGTTCAACACAGCACACCAGTGCCAAACGTTGGCTGGCACAGGTTAGAAGAAAAACCGATGTGTTTGAATATACACCCAGTCTAATATTACTAATTTACTACTAAATTACTGATTCCCATCACCACGCCATTACTCTTGCACTTCAAAATCCTGATGGTCTTTACAGCATCACTGCTTCTCAGGTCTTTGTGTGAGAGACATGCAGTTTGTTTCGTGTGAAAGTAAAGATATCAGGTTAACTAGAAAACCTCAGTTTGTTAATGCAGACATTTCCTTCCATCATCAAACTGCTGCATAAATGGGTTCTATCATTATGTATTTAGATCAGGTTTCATCCAGATTTCATAGCGGTTTGGAATCTTTTGGCTCTGGTCACTGATTCAGAAAACCACAGAAAACAACAAGAGGATTTTATTGGCATTTGTAGAAGCATTGCCATGAACTGAAGTGTCTAGTGACAGACAGAAGGAACTTTGTCAGATTGGTATATCTTAATCACTGGTTATCTCTATGGGGAACATCCAACTTTGATATGCACTGATTTTCCCCACACACTATCTATCTCAAATTACTATCTGATCTATGAGGGGACTTTACTATTTGGATCTAAGGCAGTAGCTGTTCATGAGGAACCCTAGAGAGAACATTTTTTTCACCTGACCACATGGTTCAGTCTCAAGAAGTTACAACATCTTAACTTCATGACAGGTTCTGGAAGGGGATAAAGCATGCTGGATAAATGCAGACTGTCCGAATTCTATGGTTAGCCCTAAACTACTACCCCCCTCCTATGATCCATCATCACAACATTAGCAGCTAAACGCTGTCCTTAGTAAACCTTCTTTTCTTGCATTGTTAAAGGCGCAGTGGAAAATGGTCTTTTCTGTCAATAAAACCCCTGATGTATCAGCATCAACACTGAGGGACAGAGTAATTGCATCTAAAGCTTACACAAGTTTCAAGGCTTTAATAAGGCTGAAGGGGTTTTTTTAGGATTTCTATTGGCTTAGGTACTTTGTAGCTGAACTCGTAATGGCTGAGAATAAATGTGGTGGCTTAGTGGTTAGTTCTGCACTAGTCACTTGAAACCACAGTTAAATCCTTGAGCAAGACCCTTAACCCTCAACTGCTCAGCCATAAGTCTGCTTTATACAAAGTATGTTTCCTTTTTCTTTTACCAGATTTTGCACAAGGAGAGTGCTAATTTTTACCTTGTCAGCCTCTTGTATGTCACAGATCTTCTCCCCTGTGGAAGGGTTATACGTGGAGAACGTTTTCCCGCTCACCGAATCGTGCCATTCGTTATTGATGAAAATCTACAGAGGAGGAAAACAGAGACAGTGAGCTCAGTGTTTACAGCAGTGTGGTCTGGGGAGAGGGGAACATTGCTCTTCATGGCTCTTTATCCACATACACACACACACACAGAGAGAGAGAGAGAGAGAGAGAGAGAGAGAGAGAAAGCACACTCATGCTGCTGAGACAACAGAGCTGCTTAGGTGAAAGCTCACAGGCTCCAAAATTCAATAGAAATCAATTCCTATATTAGTAATTTTGTACAATTGGCTTATATTACAACTAGAATTCATGTAAAGAATGTAAAATGATTGTTTTTATCCCCAATATATATCACCCAGTTCTTTGGGCTTAACGATAAGGTTCCCTTAATACCGTTCTTTTTGGTATTAATGAACTTTACTACACCAAAATTAATTATAACAAAGTAATTAGCACCTGTATTAATTGAAGTTCTGTTCAAAAGTAAATAATGAATACACGTGTAAGCCCACAAACATCTACATGAAATTTGCTCAGTTGATAATCATATTATATGTTTTAATGCAGTTTATGTACATTTATGCTAGACTTGGAAAAAATAAAAAATTAAATAATGCAGGTGTACATTATTTAATTATGCTTTTAAAAACATTATTATAGTTTTAAAAATGTCAGTTAATACAGGGAGTTACAATTTTAAATCTTTAAATAATTAAAAATGGCCTTGTGGGCATATCTGGCTAGTCCCCATGAAACAAAAACTGCAGAATTTATATAAAAACTAGTCAAAAGATCTTCTTGTGGTTGCTGAGGTTAAAGTGAGGGTTTAGGGTTAGATTTAAGTGTAGCATTAATTAGCTATATTAATAATTATGTCAGTGGGAGGTCCTCACAAGGATAGTAAGATATGTGTGTGTGTGTGTGTGTGTGTGTGTGTGTGTGTGTCTGAAGGAAGAATCTCTGGGAATCTGCAGTGCTGTTTGCAGGATTTGTCTCTGGGGAGTGATGCAGCCACCGGACAGAGAGTAGCGGGGGAGCAGGAGGAAATAAATCCCTATTACACACACACACACACACACACACACACACACACACACACACACACACACACACACGCACTTTTACTCACATACCACATACACACTGTCTGACATAGAAGAGCGCACACATTCACTTTCTCAAACAGACACTCACTTTCACACATATACAGTACATATTCACACAGACACTCAAGTGCTCTCACATGCTGAAAACACACAGACAGACACACACACAGACAAAGACACACACTCACGCACACACAGAGAGATTTCACAACATTGCTGCTCGTTTACGAGATCATAAAACACGTGCGGCACTCTGGCTCTGCGATGTGTTAAAGGAAGTGGTCCGTTAAACAACTGCCTCGGATTCCAAATCCTGCATTTTTCAAGCTCGATAAAAGGCCAAACCAAAATACGACTATGTAGCACCAAGTGGAAGATGTGAAATCTTTTAAGTTGTAAAAAGTTGTGTTCTGCAACAAGCGAAACCCCGTGTAGGTCTGATTCCATGCCAGACGTGTCAGGTGTGATCTGATTTGATGGCAGAGCCAAATATTTAATCCGAGCTTTGCAGTGTGTAAACGGATTACGCCGGCGCTCCAGCAGCCAATGAGCGCAGTCAGCTCGTGCAAACTGTGATTGCTTGGAAATTGTTTTCAGTTGCCGGCAGCTGCTCTGACGGATGAGGTGTTATAAAAACACGTTCTGGCTCAGAGTTGCAAACATATACATTTACTCACACTCAGGCACAGGAAGATCTTCGGTTCAAACAAATCCTGGTGCCAAGTTCAAGTGTCCTGCTGCCTTGGGCTTTGCGAGCCCTTCAGTGTGTTTACCAGCATAAACTTTCAGGCTTAAGTACAATTTAATTGGCTGTAAATCGTATGCAGTGTTTATGTTCTAGGACGTATAAAATGTTGGTTCATTTGGAAGAGCTTCAAGGCTTTCAGTATCTCTCCCTTTTGCATTTTTTTTTTTTTTTTGCATTTTCTCCCCAAAAGTTGGCCTGTCTTCAGGGAAGAAACCTTGGGCATGAATAACTCACTCACAGATGTTGTAAGTTTTCAGTATCAGCCTGTACCACTCTGCAATTCCCTTTCAATGAATCTGCATTAAACTCCCTCTTCTGCTCTGACAGCACACAGATCCAAACCTCTCTCTCACTCGCCTTACATCACCTTTAATCGGGTGCTCATTAAGAGCACTTCATAAAAGTGTCAGTGGCCTCGTTGTGTGTTACAAAAACAGAAAGCCCTATAGAGCACAGAATTAGTTTTTAAATTTATAGGGGTCGCTCTTTTGGAACGCCCTAAATCAGGCGAGAGGGGAAGAATGCACCGCATAGCCCCACGCTAACGGCACCTCCGACCAGCACAGAGGGCCGAGCCGCCATCTAAATCACGGCTAGAAAAGCGCAAGCGTCGGAGGCCATTTGGCCCAGACTTCCCTGAGCTCAGGGGGCGCTCCCACTTTTGTCTCGTCCTATTGAGAGAGTTGATTAAGGGCGACAGGGCTGCACCGTAAATCAACACTCGAGGTTTCGCTAAACTGCACTTTTGCTTCGGCAAAAAAGAAAAGGCTTAGAGCGCAAGTGCAAAGGTGCAAAATTTCAGATCGATCAACGTTTTACTTTTCTTTGCAGTGCTCCCAGAGACGTCAGAGAGGCGACACGGGAGATCAAAACACTATTCTCAGGGATGAATAGTGAAGACATTATTGGTAGTCTAAGATCTGCAACTTTTGTGTTTAGGCAGCAGAGCAATGAGAGAATAGTAAGAAAAAGAACATCTGAAATAGTTTAGATAAAATAATTTATTGCAAGACAGTTTTCTCATCATTTAGTATGCATGGCCAGATGTACAAACGGGGACACTATTGTGTTGTGTCACCATCTAACAAGTTAGCTGGGCCTGATGGGAAAAGTGGACAGTGAGGACACACTGGGTCTGCGTGCACGTGTTACAGACCAGCTGCAAGCGTTTAGAAAGCTCTGTGCTTTTCTCTTAAGACTGCCAATCTCTGGCTTCTGACAATCCTTGTTTGCAGCACTAACACGGTGATGAGATGCACCTATTATAAACAGATTTTGGGAGTGGGAGTTACAGCACGCGATGTGTGCAACACTCTGCTTCTACTTAACGCTGGGGTTCTGGTCGAGCCTATTACTTCACACAGGAAGAGGGAGTTCCTCTGGACCCTAGAGCCAGCGAGGAAGGAGAAAGTTGAGACCCTAGCGGCCACGCTAACGCTGATCCGCTCGCGCTCTCTTGAGGCTCGGCTGGACCGCGGGGGCAGAGGATGCCAAAGCTCACGATGCGGCCAGTGCAACATCTGTTTGGCCCCCAGCACCTTCTCAGAGCTCACACAGATGAGGAATATTTAATGGCATTTATTTCTGGGCCTTTTTTTTTTTCAGAGGAGACAAGTGAAAAAAAATGAAATTTATATGTGTGGTTATGTGCAACAGGCCAAAATTCCAGAGACCATTGAATCCTAGCAGGGCACCTGCAGCTGTGGGCTCAGTCCACACAGGAAGTTTCATATCCTTTCCAATCAAGCAGCTTTCTCCTTCTGCTCTGTTACTGGACACATTTCAAGACATCGATAATTGTTAGCATTACAGGCAAAGGAGTGGCATGAAAAAATTAAAACATACGTTTTCACAAAGTTTGCACTTCATTTTTCTTTCTCTGTCTCCAACAACCTCATATTCTCTCACTCGTTTCTGTCACTCTCACTTTCTCCCCCCCCACAGACCCCCCCACCCCCCTCTGTGGTGTGACATGGTGCAGCTTCATTTCAGCAATAAGGCTCTAAGCTGTGCTTAGGCTCGTTTCCTCCAAAGGAACATTTTTAGGAACCCAGGAACTCTGGAGCTTTAGGTGCATTTCCACGGGAGAAACTGTGGCTGAATTCAGCTCCTGGCTGCAGTTCCAGGAACGAATCAGGAATTGTTGAGATGGTGATTTTCATATTGAAGGGGCCTGATTGGTCAAATGTAAGTCAAATGTAAGTTTCAGAGAATGAGCAACCTCTTAAACATTTAAAGACCTGCACTTTTTCAAGTAGAACATTTCCATTATGCTTTAAAAGTTTTGTTGGCATCATATTAACACAACAAAGCAAAGAAAACAATAAAGAACAGCACACTTTGCTGTATTTTGCCACATCCTGAAATGATGTAACCACTTCTGTTATTTTTAGATTACAGTTTGCAGTGTGGTGGAAATACAAAAGATTTATATACAATATGACCATTGATATACAGTATATATAATGAGAAATATTTATCTATGATACTTCATTCATTCCATTCATCTACGAGAGCTCCTCCGCTGTGGAAATGCACTTTTTGTTACAAAACTCAAGTATCTGTATAAATTGTATTATAGCTTTTACCTTTGTGAAAGATCAGATGATGTTTGTGCTTTCGCGACCTCACCTGTGTGTTTCGTGTACCTTCTCTGTTTATTTATTGCAGAAGCTAAGTTAATTAGTAAGGTCAGCGAAAATAACATGCCTGCCAATCGCCTTTTAAGGATTAATTAGTTTCTCTGAAGTATGTGATTTTTGTAAAATTAAGCATGGAGAGATGAGGGTAAACAACATGATGAGACAAGGACAAATAGATCTTTCCAGGGCATGTTTACCCACAGAGAGAGTGAGAAATAAAGAAAAGGCCAAAGACAATAAAAGGGAGAAGTAAGTAAGAAGAGATTAGGCAAGAGCGAGAGATGAGAGGGAACCCAAGAGACCGATAGGGAGAGTCCTCACTGCGCTGCTTATAATAAATCAGCGGCCTCTGCGTGTACCCTCTACCTTGGGCGCTGTTTGATGTGGATCTCAGGGAGAGATGGTGCGTTTTGAAGTGAAAAACTCCAGAAGTGGGGGGCAGGCTCTCGCGAGCCAGGGCCACTGACCCTCCCAGTCAGACACGGCCATATATTACAGCCCGCTGGACAGCACCCAGAGCAGGGGAGCCCCAAACACCCCCAGCTGCTCTAGCTCACCCACTGACGGATTGATGGAGCCTACCTCATTCACACAAGCTGTCCCCCAGATTAGTTTACAAAAGCTCTCACTCCGGCCGGACGCTTAAACCCTTAACTGCTGACACGGAGGGCAAGAAATTCAGCCGTGAATGCAGGAAGGCTGCAGCATTTAATAAGCGGCTAATGCAGAGACTTTTTGACAGTCACTGCTCCTTGCTGGCTCGCGAAGTACGTTAGTTCTACACATTGTGCTGCATATCTTGCTGAGCCTGGGCCAGGAATTGTGCGCTAAGGCACAGTGAGCCCTGCTTCACCCAGTCTACATACATTCAAACTGCTAAGTTTAATATCTCCCACATCTCACTTCTCCAGCATGAATCACTTCTCCTCATCCACATGAGGGTTTTACATACAATTCAACATTGTAGGCCTCCTTATTGGTCAAAAAATGTGAACTCCAGTAAACTACAGAGGATGCCAAAGTGAAATATACACATGTTGAATTATTTTCAGGTTTAAAAAAAGTTTACACACATGACATACCCAGTTTTCGCTATGTCGAGAAAGAGGAGAAATATAAGTATTGTAATAAACTTATTATAATAAGTTAATATATCTTAATAATTAAAATATAATATTAATAATAATATTATTTTTAGATTTCCAAGCATTAGTTTTCCAGCACTAAATTAAATGTTTTGCAGAAAAATGTTTGTATGTCAGTAAAGAAAGCAGCAGATTACATACAAAAAAACATAATGAAGGCTGCCGGGTTTCGCTGCAAAAATAAGAAGCGAGTGTGAGAGTCAAAGTCTTCAGAAGAACTGTGGCTGCTTCTGCGAGATGCTCAGTAACACTTACAAAAATTCATATATGCGTATACATATATACTGAGAAGTTTACTTCTCCACTCTATGTGGACCAAACTGTAAGTACATTCTTTATTGTTTTGCCACAAATGTAGCGAAGATAGTCTTCAAATTCCTTGTAGACATGTGCATGTGACAACAGTTGTGAAGGGACAGGAGTACGTGAGTGTGTGACTAAATGACTATTTTCTGGACTGACACCACAAAACTAGTTACTTGTCTATTTTTTGTCATGAAATGAACTGATATGCTAAGACGAGAGAGAGAGAGAGAGAGAGAGAGAGAGAGAGAGGAATAAAGAGTTTGGAAAAGTTTGGAACTTGGTGATAACCTTTATGATATTAGTCCAATATTACTTTCCTGTTATAAATCTGTTTATATGGATATTAAGGGAGTAAAGTGTCTTTCAGAATAATTTTTGTAATGTGGAACTTTATTCTCCCATGATATATCTTTTTAAACAGAGAAGTAATTGTGAAATGATCTCATTTAACAATATTCTAACAATAAACTAATAATTGTATAAAACTGTTGGTCTCTGGTTCATAAGTGACTGAGAGTGTGTGAATGAACACCGTCCCATCCCCCCACCTCACCCCCTTGAAGTTGAAGATTTATTCTCTTAGGATGTCAACTTCAATACCAGAATGGTGTGAGTACATCATCATCATCAACATGGGTGGTAAAATTAGCACAGAGATTCCTCCCAGTCTCTCTACCATGGAAAGGTCCCGGAGCCTCAATCAATTACCCTAAATACGCAAACTCGTGTACCTCTCCTTCCGTCTCTTTCCCGCCTTCCTCGCCATCTGAGAGCCGCGAACAGAGAAACCATCAATAATTCCCCTTCAGGGGAGGCTAATTTATGGCTTCCTCTGAGCTGCTATCAGACCAGCGGGCCAGAGCGCAGACAGAGAGCACCTTCAGCAGAGCTGCTCTCCCGCGCTCCGTCTCAACATCTATCGATCTCTCTATCTGCACCTCTGAGGGAGTTCACACACACACACACACACACACACACACACACACACACACACACACAGAAATGCAGAGACTCCCAAATAAAGGAGGGAATATAAGCTAGAATTTCAACAGTACATGTCTGTGAATACATTCCGAGTTAGTTTTGTCCGTTAGTCAGGTCTTCTTTCTATTTACTTTAGAAATATAGATTAGAGTACACGACACACACACACACACACACACACACACACACACACACAGTAGTGCCAGGACAGGGAGTGAAAGCACTGTCAGGTAATAAACACAAGTGTGTGTCCTTGTCTCACCTTTTCTCAGGGTGATGGGGTGAAGTCAGGGCTCACATTCAAGTGCATTGTTAAAAATCTGAAGCATCTTTTTCTGAAGTCATATTGGGAGAGAATCTGTCATGTTATGGGCTACTGTAATCTGAAATACACTGCCCGAAATATTTTAAACCTAACATACGTACCCACAGTGTAGAGCTGAATCAATCACCTTCTATACGCATGACATTAACCGGGTTGCTACATTCTCGAAAAAATTGATCAAACTGGGATTTTAAGGTTAAAAAATAAATAAGCTTGTCGCTGTGATTCTGTGGAAGAGTTTATCTTCTATACCTTCAGTTCAGGATCTAGAGGATGTAATATTCCTTTAAAATTCATTTAAGGTACATAATTGCTCTTCTATCTTTTATGGTAAATTGACTTTGTTTGTACACCAGGGAACGAAAATGTACATTTTGACCAAGTAGTAAAAAAAAGTAATTACTACTAAGTGACAAACAATGGAGAAGTGAAAAAGTAAAAGAATATATATTTTTTTACACTTAGACACTGAATAAAAGAGTTTTTTCCTATTCTAAAACATTTCATACATGCTATATGTGTGTACACAATGTGGGAGACTATACAAGCATCAAAGGAGGCCTCACATACTGGTAGTGCTGATAGGGGAGTGATTTAGGAGATCTGGCAGAGCCACTCCAGCTGGCTAGGGCTACACTGGCAGGAAAAGGAGAAGGGGGTGTTGCAGTATCTTTAAAAGGCTCTAGAATAATGTTAGTTTTCAACAGTGGTCAGATCAGGGGGAATGGTAAGTTCAAATGACAGAGGGGTTCGGGATGTATCCACATTTCCACATTTAAACACTTAGATAGCAAGGGCTTCCTCGATTTTCATTAAATTGCTTTGTGAATGGCATAAAATCTTAAATGGAGAAGCAGAAAATAAATCTGATACTAGCAGACATTTAAAAAAAATTAGTGATGTGTCCTTGTATTATTTGTTTTATAATTATTGACTTCATTGTTGTCAGTCATATACGACAACATGATAAATCTTTGCCATTTCCGAAGGTTATCGATAACAGATATATTAAGTTATATCACATAATGACAGGAATATAAAAGGGATAGAAAATAAGGATGACCGTTTCAGTAGGAAGATTTTTGCCAGTGTTTTTAAGTGAGTAGATGGTACTCCTTTTGCATCGCACCTTAAATCAAACCCTAGGATCTGACCGAAGACTTGGACAAAGATAAACTTGGATAATATTCTGGTGAGAATTGTTTTGTGCCACAAAACAGAGTATCTTTAAGGTGAAAACATCCTTTTGAAATCCAGCACGCCGAGAGAAACCATGTGAAAAGAAGCAGTAACAGGCTGCGAGACGTGCTCGTGTAAGCAGAAGCCATAAATCAGAACCGCTACCCCTCTGCAAACGACACACGGTGGATAATTCAAATTCCTAAGGGTTCGTTCACTGAGTCATACTCTTCCCCAAGCTCACACTCCCTTCCCTCAGAATACACTCAGATTACACGTGAGGAGATGTGAGTGTGTACATGTGGAGATAAATCCATGTGGAAGACTGCAGATATCCCATAAAGCCCTGACGCGCTATCTATCACAACCAGTGGACTTTATTCCTACTGTATGCCATTACCTACCTGCCAGTACTATCATAGCAATAAAGCTATTCACCTTAAAACAACAGTTTCCTCCTGAGCTTGTATATTATGATGTTTTATTACTTTATAACAAGAATGTATCTTCTATGACTGGACAAAAAAGTGCTGTCCATGTTGCATAATCACATTAAGCAACAGAAGTATTTTTACTTTTGTCCTGAGAAATGAGAAGATCACTTAATCAGCTCCCCTTAAGCTTGCTGGTAAAGTGTGCTGGTGTTCACAGTTGTTGTTGAAACTGCAGGTTGCACATCCACTGCTTTACAAGACCTCTCTCTCTCTCTCTCTCTCTCTCTCTCTCTCTCTCTCTCTCTCTCTCTCTCTCTCATAATGCAATAACATTTCCACACACTCTTTCAACTTCCTACACAGGATGTACAGAATAGGAAAATGGCTTGTAGCTCTGAATCTACTGTTGCGTGGGAACTCTTACAGCTGTGTGCTTGAAGAAAGCAGATAAGAGCGTTATCTCCTCCAAAGTTCAACCAAGGTGGAGATCTACACAGGGTGTAGTTGTGGGCACTCGGAGAAATCTGTCTATGAAAATAAGTGGCACCACGGTGGCGGATCCCTAAGCCTTCATCCATCACGCAAAAGAGGGAGAATAATAAAAGTAGTTTAAAGGCACGGCTGATGGAAAGCCGGGGAGAGTGGCAGTGCAAGTCTCCAAAGCGTACACGGGCACGCGCGCGCGCGCTCCCGCTCCGCGTGTGCGTGTGCGTGTGCGTGTCTTAATATGACAAATGAGAAAGAAAATGAGCGCACTGTAAACATTAAACACAATGTACTTAATCTTATGGATAAATACAGTCGGCTTTTCCTGGTCTCCGCTGCCACACAATGAGAGCGCAAGAACACGACTAGTAAAGTTATAAAGAGGTAAAAAAAGAGAGTTAGATTTGGATCAGTTTACTTAAAATTGAAGTTAAGCCCCCTGAGGGAGTGGATGTCCCTGCAGGCGCATCCGAACTGCGCGCAAACCATGATCCAAAGCCGCGCTCTAAGCCTTCCCAGTCCTACAGCGTGTGCTTGGAGCCGTCTTACCCACCTTGGTGTACTTGATCTCCGGGTTGGGCACGGGTGAGGGCATCAGCTGCAGGGATGCCATGAGCGCCGCGGGGTCCGCCTTCAGCCCGCCGGGGAGCTGCACTGCGCTGGAGGTCATGCTGTGGCCCGCGCGCTCACTCCCAACACCGACTTCACGGAGAATTTAGGACTTTGGACTCCTTCCTGTGTTTATAAGCAGGTGTCGGCATTGGGTCCATTTTTTATTGGGCCGCGAATACAGGGGCCGTCCTCCTGATATCATTAAAATCCAACATTTACATAAACCTACTCTTTCTCTCTGGCAGATACCACCCACTTTCAGTGATGGGCGAGTCGCGAAAGTATCGGATCTTCAGAGATGACTCTTGGAGCGAGTCGAGCAAATCGAAAATCACTGCAAAGTCGCTCCTTTCAGTAATAACTGAACGTTATTAGCTATTAGACTGGACTGTGTATAGGCTACGTATGCACATTGCCACACGAAAGTGATTGTTTTAAGAGAAGTGAAAAAGTAAAGCGAGTCAGTGAAGTGAATCGGTTCAGTGAATGCTCATCTCTGTATTCCAGCAGCAGCCTAAAGAGGCACAGAGCAGCTCTGCGGCAGAACCAGAGCAGCTTGTGGGAGAAAAATGTGGATTTGCAAGTTAACTGTAAATAATAAATATAGTTAGGCTACTAGGCTATACTTTGTACAAACAACGACAATACTATTCTGAAAAAGAAGAAAGAAAATAATACGATTTTACACCTAATCCTCGACTTAACTTGAAGGTATTTGTTTAAAAGATGAACATAAAACCTAAATACTATCCTACAATTATCATCAACAATTAGGCATTGATTAAATTCTAGAAAAAAAGGAAACAGCTTTCTATAGAAGGTTATCTAAGCTTATCTATGATTTATCTTTAATTTACTACCAACATTGTCTTATTATTAGGTCCTAAGAATGCACATTATGGACTGGACAGAACTTTTTTGTTGTTGTTCTTGGAGGTAGCAGTGAAAACACTTCATATTTCAGAGTACATAACAGCCAGTGAGTTTAGCTACTACATCTGTAATCTCTTGTAGGCTAATTGTTACAGTGTTTAGCCTAATTAACCGGTACACTGTTCACTTGCGACCAGCTGGACTTGGATAAACACTGTGTGTGTTAGTTAAACACTGAGGAGGTTTGTTGAGGCTGTGAACTTGGTTGCCAGGTCTGTTTCCTTTAAGTTGCTCTATCACACATGAACGTGAAAAAAACTTTCAAAGCCCGTTTGCTTCACAACTCAAAAACACTTCATCATACATAGAGAGAGAGAGAGAGAGAGAGAGAGAGAGGGAGAGAGAGAGAGATAAGCCATCAGGATGTTGTTCATCTCTCCACATCAAGCGATCACACCTTCCTCTGGCTTCTCTGTCCTGAGCTGAATGGTCGCCTCCCGCCGCGCCAACGCCTCCTCCAGCGCAGCCAATACACACGTGGTCGTGTAGATTTTAGATGGGAAATTGTGGCGCAACATCTAAAATCTGCCTTTTAACACCCGCAACATTCAGGCTGCGGGGATTAAACCACCAACACATTCACACCTCCAGCAACTTCAGCATCCACCCCAAACATGTGCGCATCACGCAGCCAGGAAGACGTCCTACATGTAGTAAATAAATAAAAACAAATCATCGACTTCACACTTTCTCTCTAAAGTTAAACAGTTGGTGCAATAAACAGAGCAGTAAAATCCGCGCAATTAACTTTTCTGAGCTGATGTAGAGGAGGAGCTCAGCTTTTTGGGTCATAAATTTCTCTGACACATTTACAGTACTTTCATACTCATTCCAGTCCAATCAGTTTGTGCTGCTGCTTTTAGAAACTTAATTCTTCTGTAAATGCTTTCAGTTCATTTCCCATCGCAGATGACTCGGGTTTAGAGCTCACGCGCCCATATCCAACACCTATAATAGCATGTATTACATTATTTCAACTCACTGTCGCCCATGAAAACTGAAAATTATTATTATTATTATTATTATTTTTGCCTTCAATTGCAAATAATTTACTCTTCCATTTGCAGGACCTTTAGCATTGTAACCTAATATAATATAATATAATATAATATAATATAATATAATATAATATAATATAATATAATATAATATAATATAGGATTTTAATATAGCATAAAATAACAAAATAAACCTATACTGTTTTTGGTAAAATAAAAACTAAATTATTAAACAAATACATGCATATATACCTGCATACACTCATAAATAAAGGTTTCAATACTGTTCTTGTCTCTGGGGTAACATCATAGTTACATATTTGTACCTTTATTGCACACATACAAACATACATATACACACACACACACACACACACACACATACATATACATACATACATACATATACACACGTGAAGCTGTGCTCAGCTTGGCTGCTTGATAGTGCTTATCTGACTTTAGAGTGGATAACACTAATTTAAGATCATTAAAGGAATAAATATCATGTCTTAATTTGTACCCAGCCCACTGGGTGTTTCTTATCCATCAGCACACACACCCCCGCCGCGTCGACAGTGTGTGTATCTGCTTCACATCAAAGACAACAGCTCAGAAAAAGTGACAGTGAGTAGTGATTAATGAGCTGAGGCTCACTCATCTCTCCGTGGGCTACCTGCCTGTGCCCTGCTCTCCACAGGCTGGCCAGACTGCAGCGCTTCTTCTCCAGCCACACAGTTTACAAATGAATCAAACTGACCACAAACCAGCACCAAAACAACTGCAGTGAAATTACACTCTGTTTAAACTGAATCGTATCTGCCAGCAGCCCAAAGCTTGTCCACAGTGAGAAACAGCCGGCGGCGGCTTCGCCCCTGTGTGCTTGTGGTTCGTGTTCAGCGAGCGCCCTCTGTCGGACAAACACACGCGCGTGCAAATTACACCAGGTCGCTGGGTGTTACTGCGCATGCGCAATCCGCTTCCGGTGAAGGCGCTGGGTTTGGAGCAGTTAATCAGCAGATTTCTGATGGAGCCGAATCACCTTTAACTGAATCCGCTGGTGTAATAAGTGCGCTTTCATTATGAGGAGAAAAGTTTGTTAAATCAGTAGTTGTTTTTAGGGGGGAAAAACTTGTGAAGACAATGTGGCAATGTGATAAATGTGATAAATGAATTATTCAGAATAATTAGCGAATTAATAATTATAGCACTAGTTATCAGAGGTCCCCACACCCCAGCTGTGTGTTTCTTAAGAACTGGTCTTTATCCTTTTACATTTTACTGTTTTGATTCTTTCAAACAAATCCTTTTTAAACGAGTTGAGCTTATGAGAGTGATGATTCATTGATTCATTATTTTGAAGAAAAAAAACAGCATTGTAAAAACAAAATACATTTAAATATAAAAATAACAAAATAAATTGGCACATAACAAAAGACAGTGAATCCTCTGTAACTTATACACCCTCAGTTTCATGTCAACTCTCATACTTTTAAGGAAGAATATTATAGTATATATAATACTATAGATTATTATATTATTATATTATAGATTTCATTGATAAGATTAAATTCATGATGCTGTTTAGTTGCTAATGATAGGTTACATAGGCTCTAATAATATAATAATAATAAAAGAACAACAACATGTTTATGATCATACGATTAAGATAAAGGCAACTTTCTGATTCACTGAGAATCGATTTGCGAGACTGGTTTAAAAGAGTCATTTAAAAGGAACCGATTCATTCCTGAATCAACTATCACTAAAATAGGTTAACAGGGCCGAGTCATGGGGAGTGTGTGTGTGTGTGTGTGTGTGTGTGTGTGTGTGTGTGTGTCCTGATCCGCTTCTCATTAAGGTTTTAACTCTCCTCACTAACAGCAGACACTTGATCAGCTGTGATTAAACATGGAGCTGGACAGCCTGAGGAGCCTGAGAGAGAAAGTCACACTCCGGCATGCCATCATCAGAGAGTTTCTAGCTGAATTCATCGGGACATTTCTGCTTATAGTAAGTAGGCAAATCTGTCAAGAATTTATTATTATTATTATTATTATTATTATTATTGTGCACATTGACAGTGATATAACCATGAACTGTACAAAATAGCTGTTTTTAAGCTTAATAATTATTTTATCAACCTGCATATTTCATGCAAATTCTGTAGCTGAAAGTGTTGGCCAGTTTGCACAGACTTTAAATTAAAAAAAAGAAGAATACACCAACACAAATGATTTAATGAATATAAACACTGTATGTTTATCTCAAATATTAAATAATAAGAACAATTGTAACTATAGGCTATATAAACCACATAAAGCTACATATACACTATAATATACTATATTATACTATAATGTACAAGATCTAAACTATACACAATAAAATATATCATATATCAGCAAGGAAATGTATAAAAGTTAAATATAAAATATATTTAAAAATATAAAAAGGTTTATAATACAAGCAGTGTTTTTTCTGTTATTAATAGATTTTTAGCTAGATGTTAAAGTACTCAAACGCAAGTCTCATGGCTCCAAAAAAGAGGAATTTCTGACAAAGACTAAAAAGAAGATGTTTAGTCACCTTTACTGTCTGATTTAGTGAATTTATGAATTGATTATTTCTTTATTTCCCTTCTTTATATTTTTGTATGATAATAAATTTGGTGCCACTAACAATGCTGAAAATAACATCTTAGCAACTTTACTCTTATCCTCTTGAGACTCATGCTATGATCTATTGTGTACATTTTATTTTCTCCATGCTGTCTGTAAATACTAATACCGGATATAGTCCCTACCTGATATTGTACATATCTTCCCAACCTGCGTAATATGCAAATATGGAAGTCCATGGTTCTATGGTTGATGAGAGCACGACAGTTCTGTTGCTTGAGTCTAGTAATCCTTAATTTCAGTTTGTTAACCTTTTCTGACCTCATTTGACGTCTGACTGTTCAAAGATTAACGATTCTCTCTCAATTAGCAACAGGAAGCTAAATATTAGATGACACATTCTGTTAATGGATTAGTAAATACAAACAAGACCCTTGCGTTTGTCATGGACATCTCAGGAAAGGACTGTTATGGGAGGTTAATTTTTAACAATATTTTCGTTTGCCTACAAATATCAAATACAGCTGAAATCATTTGTTTTCTGTCTGGAGGTTTTGTGTAGGAATGTAAATGCACAATGAGGTAGAATTATTTAATAATGTTGATAATATAGTTTGGTGATATGAACAATAAAACACATTTTGCTGATGTTAATGGAAATATTAATTAAAGTGTCAGTGCCATTAAAGTGTCATGTAAGGTGTTTATAGACGTTTGGTTGTAGGTCTTAATTCGGCACCTAATGAACTAACTATTGCCTATAGCCACATAATTACCAAATAAATATTACATTTACATCAGGAGTTCTGTGTGATAGAAAAATATCAGTGAGAGTCAAGGGGAAGGTGTACGAGACAGTGGTGAGAGCGGCCATGCT
>CM074969.1:10260924-10286231 GCA_037577455.1 Pangasius macronema
GTTGATATCAGGGATCTGTGCAGATCAGTCGAGTTCTTCCACACCAACCTTGGCAAACCATGTCTTCATGGACCTCATTGTGTGCACAGGGGCATTGTGATGCTGGAACATGTTTGGGCCCATTAGACACCAGATGTGTTTGTTGTCCAACTATTTGTTGTAAAGGGAAGATTGTATACAGAATTTTCCTTTAAGAGCTGAACCCAGTCAATATTACAATATTACAATATTACATAAGAGACACTTTTCAGACAAAAAGAATAATGAAGGTTGCTGGGCTTTGCTGCAAAAATAAGAAGCAAGTGCGATAGTCAAAGTCTCCAGAAGAACTGTGGCTGCTTTTGGAAGATGCTCAGTAGCACTTACAGCTCATTTCCTTATAAAACTGCACAAATTGTACCTGAGACTACTTAAAAAAAAAAAAAAGGTGAAGGATTATCACACGAAATATTGACTTTGTTTCATTTATTACCGTTTACTCCTCTTTATAGTATTTTTTTAATGTAGAAACATTTAATTTCATTATTTTTGAAGGCATCTTTACTCTACAGAATTTTGTTGCATGTGCCTAAGACTTTTGCACAGTATACACACACACGCACATATATACGTATATAATCACTAGCAAATTACTGTAGTATAAGGGAAATAAAATGCTTTAGGATGTGCTTTTTTAGGATGTGTGTATTTTTGGAAAATAATCAACTTTTCAATGGTAACAGTAACCTCACTTGTGCCAGCCACATCACACCACACTGCCGTCGATTGTTTTCACATAACAGCACACCTATCATGTTTTATTCCTTACAAATGATATTTGGATACTGGAGAACGACTCTGTGTGAGTGTTTTACATCCTTAATACCCTTCAGAAGCACTGCATTTCCTGAGCTGAACATGTGTTTCTTAATTGCTGGTGCATTAATTATTCCCACTTGTTACATCCTGGTCAAAAGCACAGGTGTTTTTTAAAAGTCTTCTTTAAAAATTGTGTAAATGCATCCTTTTTTGGACATCTGTCGACTCTGGTGTTCATTTGTAATTCTCCTTACTGTTTGTGTCAAACTTCCAGATAAGCTTTTCTTTAAACAAACTCCTCTGCGTATCCCAACATGACACGGCATGCAAGTTCAAAAGCGTTATCAGTGGAGCATAGGGCAAATGGAAATGTAAAGGCTGCTTCTCAAAAATCCTAGACAAACCGGTTAAAAATCCTTAACAGGATTCACCACCGATCGTAACTAGACAGCGTGTTTTCACAAAAGATGCTACTGTAGTTGGTGACTGTGTGTTGTGTTGTGTGTTCAGAGCCGGTGGCTGCTGGTGGTGGATCCCAGTTGCTGGTCCGATGGTGGGGGGTGTATTGGGAGCGATGATCTACTACCTGCTGATTGAGCTACACCACGTGGAGCCAGAGAAAAAGCACGAGGAGAAGAACAATGTTAAGGACAAGTATGAAATGATCACCATGAGCTAGACAGAAGACAAATGTCTCTTCTTAACCAGAATAAAAACTTAACCAAGCTGTAGTGTAGAACCTCGTTTTCTTCAGTTTTTCTCACTTTTTGTCAGAATGCAAGCATCCTGGTTGGTGCTAGCATTACATTATAAATGCCACAATTAAACTAGTGGAAAATTATCATAGTAGCATAGTATCAGATAAACATAAGCTCCTTATGAATAATTTGCAGCGAAACAATGCTAAAACCCGGCTAAGGATTGCCTTATATACAGAAATGATCCTGATATTATTCAAAGATTACTGCTTCCTCCAGATACTTGTTCTAGTTTGCCACCTCATAATTATTGAATCCTTAAGTTAAGTGCACCAATATTGTTATGTATTGTGATCTATTTTGGTATTTTCCTAACATTTTACTCCACTGTAAATTTTCCACAGTACAACCAATTGTTAGATAAGTAATCTAGCATCTATGACCTAATTTGTGATTACTGAAGATTAGTTGGATTCAGAGAAAAAGGATTATGTACCATCAACCACTGAAATCATTCTTTACACCATCTTCATAAAATGTTAAGGGTCAGTAATAACTTGCTTGGAAACTTATATTTATCATAAATCCAATAGCACCTGAAGGAAGCATACGATAAGCACTGGGGCGCACACATTACAGAGCCGAACTACGCCAGCACATGCTATAACTGGACAAGGGTAAAATAATAGTAAATAAAAATGCCTGCTATATAAATAATACCTAAAGATTTTTTCCCTCTATGCAGCTGCAATACACAGGGGTGAGTTTTGTACTCCACAGTGAAATGTGGTGAAGCTGAAGTGGTTTTTGATCATTTTTTTAACCTTCTGTTTCTTTCTTAAATGAAACAGAAGTGAGATTGAAATGAGAAATGAAATTCTTTGCAGGCCTGCAGCAAATGAGTGGCTATTGATCTCTGAGAAGGCATCAAACAGGCATCAAAAGCAGCTTCAGTAAGGCGCTCATCCCTTATGCAAATTCTATTAGACATGAACTTGGCTCTCAATTTCCCACAACCAAAAAACACGGAAAAACATTTGACTTCAAAGAGCACTGTCAAACCATTACTGTGAGGCCATATAGTTAAATTATTTAAATTACTGTTGAGCTTAACAGTGTCAAAGTTGTGTGTGGGCCATGTTCTCGCCTCTAGTCACATATGAACAAGAATTCACCAATGAATTCTGAGTTCTCATTGAAACACTCTCTCTCTGGATTCATGGGCCTGACTGACCCGAATTAAATTAGATTTCGATTCAAATAGTAACTTGGGTACATTTGACTGAATGTGTCTATGAATGTTTGATTATGACGTGTCAAAAGAATTCTATATGAGCTTATCCGATGCATCTCGACAGTGGTTGGCGAGTCTTTACATTGTTCTTGTGCATATATTCACTTTCTTATTTTTTACTTTTTAACCACATGTAGTTTAATGATATTACAATGATATCTTCTGAAATCTCTTCTGAAAGCTCTGAAATAAATGACCATTTCTGGTTGAACAAAAATCTGACTCATGGAATGTAATTTTACAAAACCTTGAAAAATTGAATACGTAATGGGTGTTTACTCAGCATACAGTGGTGCTTGAAAGTTTGTGAACCCTTTAGAATTTTCTCACACTGAACTGCTTGCTTCAGGTCCTCCCACAACATTTCTATTGGACTGAGGGTTAAGACTTTGACTTGGCCATTCCAAAGCATTAATTTTTATTCTTCTTTAACCTTTCTTTGGTAGAATGGTTAAAGAAGATATGTGCACTTAGTGTTGTTGTCTGGCTGCATGACCCTTTCTCTTGAGATTCAGTTCATGGACAGATGTCCTGACGTTTTCCTTTAGAGTTTGTAATTCATTGTTCCATCAATGATGGCAAGTAGTTCTGGCCCAGATGCAGCAAAAGAGGCCCAATCCATGTTACTACCACCATGAATGCAGTGTTTTCCTTTCTCCAAATATAACACTTCTCATTTAAACCAAAAAGGTCTATTTTGTTCTCATCTGTTCTCAAAACATTTTTCCAATAGACTTCTGGTTGTCCATGTAATCTTTAGCAAACTATAGACAGGCAGAAGTGTTCTTTTTGGAGAGCAGTGGCTTTCTCCTTGCAACCCTGCCATGCACACCATTATTGTTCTCCTGATGATGGAGTCATAAACATTAACATTAGCCAATATGAGAGAGGCCTTTAGCTGTTTAGAAGTTACCCTGGGTTCCTTGGTGACCTTGCAGACCATTACACATCTTGCTCTTGGATTGATCTTTGTTGGTCGACCACTTCTGGGGAGGGTAATATTGGATCATCCTAAATAAATAAATGACCAAGTATAATATTTTTATCTCATTTGTTTAATTGGGTTCTCTTTGTCTACTTTTAGGACTTGTGTGAAAATCTGATGATGTTTTAGGTCATATTTATGTAGATATATATAGAAAATTCTAAAGGGTTATGGATATTTACAAAGGTGTCCCTTGTAGTAGATGAAAACAAGCTGGACCAGATTGAACCCATACACCTGATTCAGAGACATTGTTTGCTCACTCATCTGGGTCATAGTGAGCCTATGTTTGTAAGTTCATTACATGTCTGTTCCTGGAATTAAAACCGCTGTTAAAACTGCTGTCTCACAAAGCATACTGTACTGTAAGACTCACTGTTTTAATACACTACTTTGCATTTCCAAACTCCAAGGCTCATTAACTAATGCATATAAAAACAATGCAAAACGATGACGCTAGTCCCATTTCTTTAAAGTTTAGGAAGTTAATTGGGCCACCTATCATGCAGAAACTGCACTGTTTTAATCCTGTCCCTAATTACTATGCTTTGAAAGCCAAACACCAGCTATTCACTTTTAAAAACAAGGCTTACAGTTGAAGAAACTACTGTGGGCATATTGTGGAGGAGCCAGAAGTGCACAAAAGCACAGTGTGTTTGGAAAGGCAAATGTTGTTAAGGCTCTGTTTGCTCTTCTGGTTTGTCCCGATAAGATTCTAGCATTTATATTCCAACATAAAGTTGCTATTTCTGCAACTTTAGAAAAAAGAATGTACCTAAAAATGAATATACATGCTTACATTTAAAATGAAAAGCTACATTATGGCTCCAGTAAGTTACATATTGTCAGTGACTGGATTTATCGATGTTTGCATCAGCATCTGGACAGCAGAAATACAGGAAATCCAGAAATACAGCATGTTTGTCCAGCAAGCACAGCATCATCAATATATAACTCCATTACCGGTAATGCAGTTCTCATGGCTTTAGTTTAATAAATAATATAATAGTATGCTGCTTGCATGATCACTTGTATAAATGTACTTGGATAAATGCTGAAATCAGATGATTGTATTGTTCAAATGCACAGGTCTGTGCAAATGACTTGCAAAAGACACCCTAGATTCAGTGTTACAGAGACATTTTTGTAGTATGTTCAAATAAAATGAACTATAATCAGTAGTAGAACACACTTCTAAAACATCTGAAACTAAAAACATCTAGGATGTCTGCTTCTGTCTTTGTACCTAAAAGTACAGCACTATAGCAAGTTCTCCAAGAAGTCTGGAACAACCACCAAGCCAAAACTGCATAATTGTCTGCACTAGAAAATGTATGCAGATTTAAGTGCAGGGACACATTATGATTTGGTGCAATTGTTATTGGTTTTCTGTTTACTGCTCAATATAGTAATTATTCTGCTGCTTCATTTCATTATATTTGTAGGTATCTTCAGACATGCCTTAGATTTTTGCACATTTCTTTATACTTTTAAAGCTCTCACAAGAGAGCTTACTGCTTGTTTGAAGGTGATTATAGAGTCTCTGTAAGCACTGTAATATATAATTGAGTACACATGTTCTGTATCTGTACGAATGAAGCCAGTGAAGTTGGGATTATTGATCTCAGTGCAGTTATATAAGTTCAGACCTGATTATGAAACAGCAGTTCAATAACAATCCAAGCTTTATGAGTTCTGCTGTCACCTACAAAGTGCATGGCTATTTTACACAGTGGTAAATCATTGCCTTTGGTGCAGAGAACTCAATTCTCTAAGGAACGGTAATAACGAATATCTGACTGGAAATGTGTATTGGGTTCTCTCACTCCCTCCCATTTCTATTACTCCTTGGTTTTGCAACTCACAGTCGAACACGTGGATTATTCTCAGAGTGCTTTTGCACCCAGGACCCTCCCAGCCTCCCCCCTAACCTTCTGCGTTTACATATAGTGGCCTTTCCTACTTTAAATTTGGACACATCCAGCACTGCCCTCTTTCCCTGAGAGAATGACAAATGCCTGAGGGTACCTAGATAGATAGCTACTGAATTCTCACTTTTAAGAAGAAACTTGCCATTAGTCGTTGGATTAGCAAGCTGTTGGAGTATATTGGAGCAGAATGCATGTGGTTAATGTGCTCTGCTTCCTGCTAATTACCTCATGCCTGTGTGATGGGAGAAGAGCAAGAGGAAACAGAGCAGGTGAGTGCTTACTAATGACCTGGTCTTCATGCAATACATTTTTGCAATGCAACTCTTGGTTATTAACCCTTTACTGCACATTGTTGCCATATGGCAACAATTTACAAACTACCCCCCTAATTTTTTTTTTTAATTTNTTTTATTTCTTGAACTAATTCAAGTAATAAAAATCCATAAAAAATAAATAAATAATTCATGCAGTAGAGGGTTAAGACCCATACAATATCTGCTAGTTGATTTTTGGAGGAAGTAGCTAATACAACTGAGGAGTAGTAAGAGATCAGGGGCTTGTGTGCTAAAATGCAGTCACAATGAAACCAGCTTGTGTCGAAGAAGAGCAAATGAATAAAAGTATATTACAAGGCCAGGGATCGCTGTGCAGTGTCAAATCCAAAGTTATGCAGCCAGCATTTCAACGTTTCCATTTTACAATTCCAGGCATTGGGAATTAAGAGTTGACTCTAAAGCTTTGAAGATGACTCCACACAGTGAAGTTTATTTGGCATATTGTTTGCACAGTTTGACATAAAGCGTCCTTCTGTTGCTGTAGAAAACATGCCTCTGTCCGCACCAACATATTCATACTCTGGCAGTGTTTTATGTTAGCGAACACATCCATTCATCTTCAGTAACTGCTTCATCCTGGTCAGATTTGCAATGGATCCAGACACTATCCCGGGAACACCAAGCATTCACGCACTCATTCACATCTAGAGGCGTAGCCAATCCACCTACCTGCATGTTTTTGGACAGTGGGATGAAATCAGAGAACCTGGAGGAAACGCATGCAAACATGGGAATAACATATCAAACACAGAGATTAACCCTAACTCAGGATTGCGCCAGGGAAGCTGGAGCTGTGATGCAGCAACACTACCCAGGGTGGAATCATGCTGCCCTTGGAGAATGCAAAAAAGTATAAGATTGCACAAAGCAAAATGTGAAATTAAAGACACAACATGTTAGAATAATTCGCAATAAAGACATACAGTAGCTAAAGCATATTAAAGGTATCCACCCAAATAAGCTGACAGAGCTAACCAGCCTCAGTTAACCAGAAGTTATTTACTTAGTGCTAGCTCTCCAATTTACATTGCTAACTAAATTAACAGTTGTTTATTATTAATGTTGGCATGAACTTAAGACAAGGGGGTAAGTCCATGATTGACACCAACTCATTTGGAAATCTCACATTAGATGACTGTAATTGTGGTACCGGTGGTTTCAGTAAATGTATAATGAAGAAAAATGATGAAAATCAGAATCACTACATAAAATTTTCATTGCATGTAGCAATGTGAACATCATTTGAATTGCTTCAAAACACAAATGTTTAGACATTAACACTAGGAAGTGTTTGACTAGGAAGTCATTTGACGTTGCATGTGGGAGAACGCCATACACCACACACACCTCTGTGTCCAGCAGGCGCCTCAGTGCAAAGTGATTACAGCATAACGCAGTGTACAGAACTCACTGTTCCTTACACAGAAATATTTGCACAGGCTGGAATCACAACACAAGGTGGGTGGTTATCATTTGGATTGATTAAAGTGGATGGGAAAATACAGTAAAAACCCAAACTATCAAATCTCTTTATAGGCAGTGTCAAGAAACATCAAGAGGTTTACTGACTTTTGGAAGATATATGAGCCAACAAGTGAAAACAAATCAGTGATTTGCTGCTACCCCACACACCCGACAAAGACAGATCATCTCTGTATGCTTATCTGTCACCATGTCTGTCTGATGTCTGTTATGCAGCCAGGGTTGACGTGGGAGCAGAGTAGTTTTGTATTTGCAGTGTCCCTCTTTTTTTCCTTAGTTGAGTTGTATAAAATAAATTAATAATGAATAATATTACTGCACCATTTGCACGAAATGAAAAGTGAACATGTATTACTGTGCTCAGCACAGGTGGTGGTTCAGACAATAAATACTGGCACAGAATAAGAAAAAGACACCATGTTAACAGAATGATTATAACAAAAACCAAAAAAAAATACAAAATGCAGAAACATGATAGACATTATTTTTGACTCTGTTACAGACAGTGAGTTTGGGTTGAAGATGAAGACACACTATAAGCCTAAATCCATGTTCAGAATGTATACGCATGGGGAGGATTTAGAAGACTTCTGCACTATAGAGCTCTTCCAAGCCCACACCCTGCAGTCCTGCAGCTTCAACAGCAGCCACCCACTGGTCATCATCATCCACGGCTGGTCGGTATGGGACTTCATTATCAGGAGGAAAATATAGTGGCACAACTAACTAACTAACTAACCAACTAACTGACTAACTAACTAACTGTCAGTACAGAATATACAGAGTACTGCAAAGATTACACCCAGTAATGCATTAAATTGAGTGTTCAGTGATGAATATTCAACATGCATGAAACAAATGCCACTGAAATCCGTTCAGGAAGCAGCAGTTTTGGGCAGTAACTGTAGTCCTGAGATTCTTTTCCAGTCATGAGGTAGCTAAGGCACCACAATCTGGCCAAATTGAAGGGAAAATTGTTAAATCCAAAGTCGTTATAATATCATAAACCTTTCTAAAAGCAAAAATTAAGCCTGGTTTACTTTATGATAAGGATTGCCCTGTTTCTCAGTGCTTAATTAAACCACGGATATTCATATCCCAATATTAAATGTTCATTTTTATGTTTTTGCTATTTTTTTTTATTTTTATTTTGATATTCGTATAATCAAACTTGACTACATTCAAGCTGCCTTGAAGTCTTATGCAGCCTCAGTAGAAGGCAGTGAAATCCATGCTGTAATGTGCAGGCATGGGAAAGAGAGGAATACTGAATGCTTTTTTAAATGTATATACTGTGTTAATAGTAATAGTGCACAAAAACAAGGAGAGGGACTGGCAGGAGATGATGCACAGAGTAATAAGTGTCATTATGGACAAGATAAGGGTGAATGCAACAAACATTATGCATGTTGAATATTCCCGTGTACTGTATAACAATTTATGCCTAATCAGGATCTCATAGACACCTGTAGACTTTCATCACCAATCACAAGAATGACAACTTGGCTTGAACTGCCAGTAAATTTCACTTCTTTGTGTGTGTCTGTAGGTGGATGGGATGATAGAAGGCTGGGTCACTCGGCTGGCCGCTGCACTTAAGAGCACGCAGAAAGAAATCAATATTCTGGTCAGTGACTGGCTGACCTTGGCACAGCAACACTATCCCATTGCTGCTCAAAACACACGGGTGGTGGGTCAGGAGATCGCCCGACTGCTCACGTGGCTTGAGGTGAGGCGACCAAACAAAAAAAGTGTTTATTCTTTATGTGTTTAAAGAATACAACACAAACATACACTGACTTTCTCTGAACACCTCTGCATAAAATCATGTAAGAATGTTACCACGGTTTCACATATCTGTTATGTCTCTCATTTCCAGGATCTCACACAGTTTCCTGTTAGTAAAGCCCATCTTATCGGCTACAGTCTGGGCGCTCACATAGCAGGATTCGCTGGAAGTAACTTAGCTGCATCAGGGAGGACTCTGGGAAGAATCACTGGTGAGAGAAAATATACTTACATATGTCTGTGAAGGCTTTCCATTTCACTTGTTTTGTTGCTTCCCTGGGGTGCTTCAACTTAAATGACCATAACATGGGAATGCAGACTGTTAATCATCATTAGTTGCAGTTAAACCAGGACTATGCCTATTTTTTTTTTAGATTAAGCTTTTTTTTGGATTAACTTTATTCAGTGCAGTGTGTGGTAATATAAAATTATTTTTATATTACATATAAAATCCCCTAAGTCACACCTTAAACTTGCTACAGCTGGCACACACACACACACACACACACACACACACACACACACACACATATCACATGTCTCCTTAATGCAATACCACAATAGTTATTTAGATGCATACGGATGATCAGCAACAAAATCTCTCTGCATGGGTTAAGCCACCATTTTCCTGTCAGGAAACAGAGAGCAGTCCACTTTAAATGTCACCCAGTATGAACTCAAATATGACCAAATATGACCCTGGTTATTGCTTACCATTTAAACCTCACCCACCAAGACAAACCATTTGCACAATATATTTACTTCCTCATAATGAGAAAGTGTTGAAATTAAGCTCCATGCTCCAGTGAATGAATGATGGTTGCGATTCACACATCGTGTGGATTATAAAATGTAAATTACATAATAAATAAAAATTATGCTTCTATTTCTGGAAGGATTTTGACTTTTGGTCTCTAAAACTATATGCTTGTGTCAGATAAGTGAGAACAAGATACATTTTGCCAGCATGGGAATGAAATAAGACCTCTTCTGACTTGCATCATTGACCAACCCACAAAATGAATGTAAAATATTGTAGTAACTGAATACAGCATTTGGTACTGTTGTTTAATGTAAGTAATTAAGTTGTAAGGTTCTGAGGGCATCTGCTAAATGCAGTAAATGTGTGTGTGCGTGTGTGTGTAGGCCTGGACCCTGCAGGCCCACTGTTTGAAGGCATGTCCTCTACAGACAGACTCTCCCCAGATGATGCCAGGTTTGTGGACGCCATTCACACATTTACCCAGCAGCACATGGGGCTCAGTGTGGGCATCAAACAACCCGTCGCCCACTACGACTTCTACCCTAATGGAGGATCATTTCAGCCCGGGTGCCACCTGCACATTCAGAACCTGTATGCCCACCTGTCTCAGTATGGCCTTATGGGTAAGCGTGGAAGAACAGTGGAAGAAAGAGGGAAAGATTGGGATGAGTGAGAGAGATTTAAAGGGTGGTTTATTGGATATTGGTGGAGAGACTGAATTGATGGAGAAAAAGAGCCTCGTGAAGACTTCTATTAAAGTTTAATGATTTGGATGAAATTGGCGTCTTAAAAGGAAACGCCATGAATTCCCAACATGCTGATGAAAAAGAAAGATTTGACAACTTACTTGGATAAAAAAGTTCACAAGCATAAAAGAAGCTGTCAAGCACAAATCTTAATAATCCCAAATGCAGCATGGTGCTGTCAACCCTGCTGAGTTCATGCCTGCAGGCTGTCAAAATGTGCCTTTATGTGAAATGCATGAGCTGGACAGCAGGCTTAAGATATCTAATCAAAGAGACATGCAATGAATCATATGATGGACAGGATGTCTTGATCAGGCAGTGAGTAAATGAAGACAAGGATAAGACAATTATAATGGAGAAAGAGGTGTAGAAATAGCTGCTGTACCTTTGTCATATTTTCAGTAACATTGTTGTGCCATCAGTGCCTACTGAATAAGTGAGAATTTAAACCTTGAGAGAGTATTTGATGACAAACATAGAGTAATAACCGCTGTAGGTAAGACCAATTTCTTATTCTCGTTTTATTCCTGTCTGTGTGTGTGCAGGCTTCGAGCAGACGGTGAAGTGTGCCCATGAGCGAGCTGTGCACCTTTTCACTGATTCTCTCCTGAACAGAGACAAACAGATCATGGCCTACAAGTGCAGAGACAACACAGCATTTAACAAGGGTGTCTGTCTGGACTGCCGCAAAAACCGTTGTAATACTCTCGGCTACGACATCAAGAAGGTCCGCACGAGCAAGAGCAAGAGGCTGTACCTCAAAACCCGCTCGCTTATGCCATACAAATGTAAGACAGAGCTTAATGTGCTGTTGTAACAGTGTGAAGGTTTTAAATAATCACCTGTAGCTCAGGGCTTAGTGCTAGTGGCTGGAAGGTTGAGTTAAAGTCTATGGACCACTGTTGGTTACTTGAGCAAGAACCTTAACTGCACTTTCCTATGTTTGGA
Source organism: Pangasius macronema (assembly GCA_037577455.1). Lineage (NCBI taxonomy): Eukaryota > Metazoa > Chordata > Actinopteri > Siluriformes > Pangasiidae > Pangasius > Pangasius macronema. The sequence continues at coordinate 10,272,693 of CM074969.1, forward strand.
TTGGGTTCTGCGTCACCCGTAAGTCACTTTGGATATAAGTGACTGACAAATGTGCACGTCTTTACTGTTGAATGGGTTTACTTGCTGCTAATGATGCTGATGTGAGAAAAACCTCTGTGAGCTTCACCATTTCTTCACCATCATCAGGTCAGAAGGAGCTGAGTGAAGCTTGTCTGGCAACTTGTTTTCATTATTATTTGTAATTAGCAGAAGAGCTGACACCAGTCATGCACGTAGCTTCATTGCACTGTTCACTTTGTGTAGCAGGTTCTGTAGCTAACTACAGTTGTTTTTAGAATTACTTGTAGCTTCACATAAACTATCTTTAAAGCAGTTTGCTCAATGCTGATAACCACACGTTATAATAAAAGACATACTAAATGTCTCTGCGCAATGCGGAAATGTGAATTTATTCTCCTGTGCAGCAAACCAGATGGATAAAATATGAATGACTATAACCCAAGGAATCTGGAGGTTTCTGATGGTTACACTGTGATAATAAACTGTGGTTCATTGGTGATTCAATGGACCTAATAGACATCTATAATGACCCTGCAGTTAAGGCTGACAGGACAATCACCTACATGTATAGCATTAATTGTTATCTAGATAAAAATGTATATATTAAGCTATAACAGTACAATTAATGTTTCATGAATAAGTTGAGAAGGAGAACGTTTAAACTTGTTCTTAAAGTCAAATAAAACATTCAGTGAAAATGTTTAATAGAAACCATCAAGCGAATTTCTACTGCATGAAACAGTGTTATCACGAATATCTTTCTTTTTCATTCATCTGCAGTGTACCACTTTCAGTTCAGGATCCAGCTGTTCACACGGTTTGAAAAGATTGATCCGTCTCTCACCATCAAACTCACCGGCACTCTTGAAGAGAGTAAAACCCTGCCAATCACCCTGTAAGTTCTTCTCCAAACTTACCATTTGTTTGAGCTAAAGCCCATATTTCTTGCATGTCTGTTCTATAACTTTTAAGTTATATAACATGTAAGTGGTTATCATACCTAATGCAAATAACGACTGCATCACACACTGTTTGTACTGTATATCAGGAATTTTAGAATCAACAGACGTCAGCACAGTTTTGGGCCAAGGCCAGTGCTTTAGTTCAGAGCAAATGGAGTTAAAGGAATAGGAAGTCCTAAAATACAATGTATATCATTTCCCTATTACTCCCTTGTTTGGTGCTCTGAGTTTGTCCTATAGTTTTGCACTGGAGCTACAAGGCTAATGTAGCTAACATTAACGTTTATGGAAAGCTAATAGCTTAGCATTGTACAAAAAAAAACTATGCCTAAATAAATAATCTAAACTCATACATTTGGCTTCACTGTAGATTCTTTACTGAACTGAACCTTCAGTAAGACTTCAGTAATTCAATGAAATATAATCAGAAAAAATCCATATTAATCAAATGTGTCCCTTTATACCATCTTTACCTCTCAGAGTAAAGGAACTCTCAGGCAATAAGACTTACACTTTCCTGATCACCCTGGACACTGACATCGGAGATCTGATGATGATGCACGTGGCCTGGGAGGCAGATCCAGTGTGGACCTCGTATACCTCGTTTCATTTCTGGTATTATGGTACCCCCCCGGTCCTTCTACCCGGTGTCTAGTGGTAACCGTCCTACGGAGTCAAATCAGGGGAGACACAGCAGAGGTGATACAGCACATCTCTGTACAGGGAGACAAGACGTAGAATAAAACAGAAGCAGATCAGAAACACAGAATATACAAAAAATATATAGAATAAATATGACCAGCGCATTTGGTCAGGGTAGAGCTGCACAACAAATTGTATTAAAATCATAAACTTGATTTTGATCAGGAAACTATTGTATAAAATAGAGCACCACTATTCCCCTTAACCCAATGACCATAGACCTTGACCGCATGACCTCAGGCATGCACCTGAAGTACAGCGACTCGGCGAGTCTGTAGAAGAAAACAGGAGGAACAATGTTGGAAAGCTGGAAAGTTGTGTGATAATTTTAATGTGACCCAATGATGGATCATGCATAGAGTGCAATTTTCATCTAATTATTTAACCAGCCATTAATGCTGCTGCTCTCCGTTTAAGACCATTTCATGGTCTACTTTCCAAGCCACTGTACATCCTTTTAACACATTGCATTTTGCTCAGGAATTCGACGACTGCAGTACAAATGTGGCAGAAAATCAGTACCTCAAAAAGCTCACAAAACATCTCCTAGGAAAAATGTAGCTACCATGCTCCGTTACTGCAGAAAGTTTGTAAATATGCTTAATGTTTTTACTCAATTGTTTCAATTGAAATGACTGGTTTTAAAATGATTGACACCCTTACAATGACTACTTTTATGTCTGACTGGAGAGAATGACGAGACTCTTTCCGTAATGTGTAACAAGGTCGAAGACAGTGTTCAGATCCATTCATACAGCGCCCCCTAGTGGACACGTCAAGCCCTACTTATCCCTTACACTTAATCTCTACACAAGGGACTGAGCACGCAGAGCTACTGTGTAGGGAGACACTTTTCCATAAATACCCGGACTGGAATAATTATTCAGGCTCCAGTTTAAAATGCCTAGGTAGTTACACTTATAGACGGCCACTAAATATCATAATAAGCATTTGACAGACTAAGAGTTTAACACATTACACATGTAGGAGGACCTTTGGCGTCTTATCTCCCCCCCTCTCACAGGCGCACATGGTTCAGTCTGAGCCACAGATATAAAAGCGGCGAATATCGGTCTAAATCAGGTACAGCGTTCTGCGTAAATAACATGTTGTTGCCTTTATATATATATATATATATATATATATATATATATGTATGTTGTGGTATTATATACTGTGAGCACAGTTTACTTCCGACCTCCCAATTTCTTTCTTTCTTTCTTTCTTTTAGCAGAATGTTAGCAAAGTTATAAAATTGTTTACAATATGAAACATCTGTTGCTTAGCTACAGCTATGAGCTACACTCAGTGTGTGTGTGTGTGTGTGTGTGTGTGGTCGTGTTCTTGTCCTCATCAATAAGTTTCAGTTAAGGGTAGTTATACAACATTATAAATTATATACATTTATTTCAGTTTATTAACGATAAAGATAAGATATACTTGTGGTTTTAAAATAGATTTTGCTGGATTCATAGTATGCCCTGCGAAATAGCTAAGGGAACCCCAGGGTTCAGAGGCGCTTTAAGCTAATAAAGCAACCCCACGGTGAATTTAGTATAAACTGTATAAACTGTAAATGTAAACGCGACCCCCCTTTTCTCCTCTTCTCCACAGAACCGCGTTTTGTGCTCAGACAGAAGACGGAGTGTTTATCCGGCCCTCTGAGGAGAAGCTGTTTGTTCGCTGTGATGAAAGGCGGGAAAAGCCGGAGCGCGTGAGGTCACGTGGCTGAAGGACAGCGTGTGACGTCGTGATGCTCGTGTGCTGTTAAAAAAAAAAAAAAAATCTCCGTCGTTGGTGTCAATGACAAAAATTAGGCGGGAACAACTGACCATGAGTAGTGAAAGGGGCACAAAGGGAGACCCTGTTCATTAGGCTAGCTCACTAGGCAGCTCAGGTGAAGGCTGTTGATTGAGCTCTTGGGCTTCTGAGAGGTTATGGACATTTGGACCTAATATGGGCCTCAGGAGCAAAAGCTGCCTAGAATATACTGTAATTTGACAGTTTTGTTTTCAAACCAGCTGACTAAGACAAAGAGAAGTGTTAAACTGAGCGGTGGTGATGCTTCCGGTGTAACATCTTCTCTGTTGCACGTCTGCAGTGAAAATGACATACCACACTGTACACAATGGCTATGTATTAAAAACATTTAGATCAGCGGTGTCCAATCTTATCCAGAAAGGGCCAGTGTGGGTGCAGGTTTTCATTCCAACCAAGCAGAAGCCATACCTGAGTCTACTGAAAGCCAAGATCAACGGATTAAACAGGTAGAATCAGGTGTGGCTCCTGGTAGACTGGAATGAGAACCTGCACCCACACTGGCCCTTTCCGGATAAGATTGGACACCCCTGATTTAGATATAATTCAATCCATTAATGGATTTTTATCAGTCTTTCTTATTGGAAAGCTAGCTCCTTCTGGCTGTCGGGACATTTCATTTTTGGCTTTGTATAGTCACTAATTATCATGCTCAGGCTGTTTGCTGATGCAGAGGAACTAGCAGTGCTAGATACCATTTCATGGTCTACTTTCCAAGCCACTGTACATCCTTGATTTAAAAACCTTCTTCTACTTCTCCAAGGCACTTCAGAAAGTAACCCCATGTGAGAATACGAGAATGACATTCCCTTCACCAACCCTTGTGGTTTGTTTAATTGTTTGAACATGGGAGATCTGACCACTGATTATTATTTCACATCCTGCTCACATTTTTTTTTTGTTTCTTAGAGTAATATAATTTTATGCAAACCCTGCCAATGAACATTAAAATATTTTCCAAAAAGGTTTTGAATTTGTATTTGATTCTAGTGAATATTTCTCTTTAGCTTATTAAGATTAATAGTTTGATGTAGGGTTGTAGGCATAGCTGCCGAACCATTGCTTAGGGCCAGGTGATCTAATGGACTTCCACGCGTTCTTAAGTGGGAAAGTCAGAGAAGGAAAGTTGGTGAGAGATGCTTTTTTGATTAGTAACCAGTTTTGAACATGGCCCTTTTTAATATGGACAAAGTTTGATGCATTTTTGTTTATCCACACGGTGAACCTTTTTTGCTGATTATTTGTGTAAATGGTTTGTAAAAGCCTAATGTTCCAAACTGATTATTCAACAAATACAGACCTTTTTCGGAGGAAAGACTTGTGGGATTTACTTCAGCAGATAAATCAGTAAACACAAAGCATTACATTTAATTACCTATTCAGAATCCTATATCTACAAATAACAGCTATAATTATCTTTGATAAAAGTGAAATATCAAGAGGCTAAAATGGTTCAGCATTTCAGCAGTTTAAAAAATAAATAACTAAATAAATAAATAAAAACCCAGAAACAGCACATTTCAGAGCCAGCCATCCAGCAGCCAGACTACTGTTCTACCTCACTGGACCCAACACAACACACCAAGCATTGACATTTCCAGTCGGCACAGCACTTTCATTACTTGTAGCAGCATCTTTGAATAAAGAAATGTGATAACAACAAGTGAATGAGATGTCAGTTTAAATGAATGACTGCATCGTCTGAGTGAACTGATTATGTACAGCAAATGTAACCTTAATTTTGTAATCTTTTGATATTTTGTGAAAAATATTTACAGGTTTACATCTAATTTAAATGTGAACTTCTTTTGTGGTCAGGAGGGGGAAAAACACATTTCTATTTTTTTCTTTACAAGTATTGTGAGAAATACCTAGGCTTATGGTCAAGTTTTCTGCAATATTGTTGTATGTTACAAGCTGATTATTGCAGTCTATGAGAGTGTATACGAAGAAATGAACAGGCCACCTTATAAAAGTGCTTTTGTATTTTGCAGTAGCTGATGGGAGTTTGTTTTGGTGCTGTTCCCTCGATGCTGTGGAGATTCCCTCTGATAAACTCTACAGCCAGGATCTTCACGAACATAGACAACAGTTTTTAAGTGACATTTACAGCAAATGTCATCAGGAATGAATCTACCTGCTGTTAACACACAGGAGTGTGAAGAAACAGTGCGCTGAAATGTTTTTCAAGTCTATTTTTATTAATGTGAATAAACTGTGTATTGAGAAATTGACCAAATCTATTTTTATTAATGCACTTCAAGTACTTCAAAAAATTACATATCTTTGCACAATACTTTTTGCATTTTTAGTAAAAAGTTTTCAAATTGAGCGAAAATGAAAGGAAAAGAAAAATAAATCTGAATTATGAAAAAGAAAAAAAAAAGAAAGGGTACTGTATAAAACACAGCGGCCATTAAAATCAAACAGTAGTATTAGACATATTTCTCCATCTTTCAATTTCCACACATTTTGCATCCATATCAGTGCACATTCCTCTTATACTTTTAAAGCAAGACTTGAAATAAAAGACATCTGAATTAAAAGTCTTCCCTGCCCCAAAAACCCAACCCACACCACTTTACCACAGAAGAACAAGAATGATTATGTAAGATCAGAGCCTCTAAGTTCAACCAAAACACTACCACCAACCACTGTTCAGCAACACTTGACGAGAAGAATAAGGGCATACCTCACTTTCCTAATGAAGGACCGATGACTTGGCCTGTCCACTAATAAAACATGCCTTAAGGGAGGACCTTGGAGGGCGCTGGATCTGTGAGTGAGCTGCTACAATGCTCTTTTCAAGAGAACTCTAAATCATGAAAAATATTGCATACAGTTGACAAATGCATTATATGGACCAACAGAAGTTCTGCATGGAAAAGCGTTTTATTAGATTATCTTCTATTTTGTTTTAAATCTGTATTGAAAAGGCCTTTTTTTATGGACAGAATATAATGTGATTTTATTTTGGTAAACAAGGTCTGCATCAGCAAAAGAAAAATGAAGAATATTTCTTAAAAAAAAAAAAAAAAAACCAGCAGTAAAATAGCGCCGCTTTAATTGCTGCCTGACAGTCCGCCCTCTCTGAGCTGAGTATTTCTATTCAAATGAGTGCTTCAGAAAAATCAACGCAGCAGATGTGTATATGACCCTGTAGGAGGCTGGAACAAATCTGTCCCGCTGCTCATCAGGCACAGTAGAAAATGGTTACAAATTCTGCACATGGCCTACAGAATAAGGGTTAGACTGCAGGTGCTGTAATATGGAAATAAATTCACATTTATAAATTTCTTCCATAAGAAGAAATTTGTGATGATTTTTGCGCATCATGTACAGTAGGGGTGGGACAGAATAACAAAATCTGAAATAGTTATAGCCCTTCTACGCCAAAAAGGTGTTGGTGGTTTCCCAGCCAGTGCTTTTCCACCACAGACAAATTTAAGAACATCTAAGAAAACTACATTTTAAATACAGTTCCACTAATAAGACGTGGTTTTCAGGTCCTGATTGGTTTATTTCCTGAATGAACTTTCTGTATTCACTTTGATATGGAAAGTGGGCATGTAGAAACCTTAACACGTACTCAAAAAGTCCTAGTTTTCCTCAAGTCCAAAATTCTCCCAACAGGTCTCTGTATTAGTGGTTGTTCTCAGAGCAACAAAGATTTTGTCCATAGTCATGCCACAGGAAATTTCTAAGCAGTTGTAAAACATCTCTGACAGTGGTGGATCTGATAGCTGACATGAACTCAACACTCCAAATACGACATGGGGAAAACACCCGCATGGCACACTTTTCACAATCTTTCACAGCTGAATGTATGTAAAATAAGGCCATTCACCAAAAGGTAACACAATAATTTTTTGTAACATTGTAACAATAATTTTCTCTCTTGCTCCCTTTCTCAGGATCTTTAAATTTCACTCAGTCTAAATTATGCGACTCTTCAAATGCAAGCAGTGCATGAGATTAGGATGAAACTTACAATAACAAGAATACTCAGTCTCGATCACAGAACAAAACAGGAACGTGCAGCACAAGATTAAAAGGTAAAAAAAAAAAAAAAACCCACATCAACAAGAATCATCAGGCATTTTCCATTCACCCCTCTGACACACAATGCTTTAGGCTTTTTAATTTGTCCTGAGTGTCAATCAAAATAGTAAATAACTTGTATTCATCAGAAGAAAAAACACAATTATAAGATGCACCAAGGAAAAAAACATGTTGTGAAAAACTGTACAACTGAAAAGAGAGAAAGAGAGAGAATATGAACTTTAAAAATCTTGCATTTTGTATACTTCCACTTTTCATTTAGAATATTTTTAATAACATTGGCAAAAGAGTCTATGCAGAAGGAGCTCTTGCTCGCCCAGCCTTGCCATGCCAGACCACAGGACCTCTGCACTTCCCCATCATGTCACTCTGAGCAGGATGGCAGTGTTTGGGGAAAAAAATGGGTGGAGGAAAAAAAGAGAATTAAACATGGACAGAGACAAGAACCTTGAAGCACTCCGCTTAGAGAGAGATGCCCAAGAAAAGATGGGGTGAAAAATTTAAAAAAATTATATCCTTATAAGAACACAAAGAAGTGATTGGCTCTTCTCCTCATCCACTCTTTCTTCAGTGTGAGGACAGCATCACTGCTTTATAGAGCAGTTTGTTTGAAGTTTGCTATGGGAGATCTGTTTCCTTTTGTCTGTTCTTTAAGTCTGTGGATGGGGTTAATTGATTGGTTCAGTAACTCTTTGGAGTAAAGTGTTTCCTGTTGTAGGCACTAGGAAGAACCAAGGCAGAGTGCGGAGCTCAGCGGCGCATCTGACCCATCTGATAGGCCTCTCTGGGCTGGCGATGGTGTACGACCTGTGGCTGGGTCTGAGAACTCGCAGCCTGAGCTCTCCTTCTCTTCAACGTACCTACAGGAGGAGAGGTGTAGGAGAGGATAGACATTAAGATTTGACCAAAAAACTGGTGCTGGTCCTGAGCTACAGAGTCATAGACACTCCCACACACACACGCACACGCACACACACGCGCACGCGCGCACACACACACACACACACACACACACACACACACACACACACACACACACACACACACCCGCACATACCAACACACAAGTAATACACTAGCGCTCACTGGCCAATAAACTGCAACACAACACTGGAAATAAACACAGATTATTGTAGCGTTATTTGGCTCTGAGATATGTGTTGCAGATTACCTGATATAAGAATATAAGATGAAGGGAGAGATAGAGGGAAATGGACGTAAATATATAGAAAGAGGCAGTACCCAAAAAACAGAGATGGCGAAGGCACAGCAAGTAACAAAGACAGAGGGAGAGCAAAAAGAAAAGACAGGATATGAAGAAGAGATAAACAGAGCGTAGAGGGAAATGAGGTAAAGGGAGTAAGGTACAATGGTAGGAAAGAAGGAAAGGCATGACAAGTCCTCAGTGAGTCGATATCTCTTGTGATACAATGTGGATCTAAGACTCAAAAAGAGCTGTAAGAGCTGTAAGAGCTGGAGTACGACGATGAGAGAGCAGGTACAAACAATTAGTCACTTCATTTGTCTTGCCATTTTTTTATTGCACAGGGGCACAGAGCTGCACTGTAGTGCAGGATGATTTGGCTGTGATTCAGAGAAAGTAATTTCAGGCCAAAGCTGATGCCTTGAATATAGTTTATGCAGAGCAGAAAAGTTTATTACTGTGTCACATATTTAAAGTGAGAGTGTTCAGAGTTTATGGAAGTTACTTGAAAATTCACCTGATACAGTGATCTGTAGAGAAGGCAAAGACAGTCATTAAAGTAGATGGATAGAGGGTTAGTGAGGAAGTAAATTAGCTGGCAGTAACTTAAGGGTGGTGTGAGGGGTTAGGTGGCATGGGAGGGGCAGTCTGATGGGTGTAGTACCTGGCTGTGGTTTAGGAAGGGTAGTTGCTGAGTCTGTTACCTGGTAGTGGTTTGGGGGGTACAGTTTATGAGGAGTATCATTTTGCGGTGGTTTGGGAGGAGCAGTTTGGTAGGTATATTACCTGGCAGTTGTTTGGAAGGGGCAGTTTAGTAGGTGTATTACCTGGCTGTGGTTTGGGATGGGTAGTTTGGTGGGTGTATTACCTGGCTGTGGTTTGAGAGGGGCAGGTTACTTGAGTACATTACCTGGTAGTAGATTGGGAGGGGTAGTTTGGTGGTTGTATTACCTAGCTGTGGTTTGGGAGGGGCAGTTTGGTGGTTGTATTCCCTGGCTGTGGTTTGGGAGGGGCAGTTTGGTGGGTGTATTACCTGGCTGTGGTTTGAGAGGGGCAGGTTACTTGAGTACATTACCTGGTAGTAGATTGGGAGGGGTAGTTTGGTGGTTGTATTACCTGGCTGTGGTTTGGGAGGGGCAGTTTGGTGGTTGTATTACCTGGCTGTGGTTTGGGAGGGGCAGTTTGGTGCGTGTATTACCTGGCTGTAGTTTGGAAGGGGCAGTTTGGGGGGTGTATTACCTGGCTGTGGTTTGAGAGGGGCAGCTTCATTGAGTACATTACCTGGCAGTGGTTTGGGAGGGGCAGGTAACTTGAGTACATTACCTGGTAGTAGATTGGGAGGGGTAGTTGGGTGGTTGTATTACCTGCCTGTGGTTTGGGAGGGGCAGTTTGATGGGTGTATTACCTGGCTGTGGTTTGGGAGGGGCAGATACATTGAGTACATTACCTGGCAGTGGTTTGGGAGGGGCAGGTAACTTGAGTACATTACCTGGTAGTAGATTGGGAGGGGTAGTTTAGTGGTTGTATTACCTGGCAGTGGTTTTGGTGGGGGTAGTTTGGGGTTGCTGCTTGGCGTGTGAACACTGCAGATCTTAATGAATCCAGCCATCAACATGATGAGAGCGATACCCATCAACAGCACAGCCCACCAATACGCCTGCAACATAGACACACACACATTAAATATTGCTTCACAATAAACAGTATCTCACAACGACAAAGAACCCTTTCCTGTGTGGTTGAGAACCGCACTGTTGTCACCACACACAGGCTCACTGAGGGAGAATACAGAAAGCTGTACTTACCACTATCCACTCAGCAATGCTCTCGTAAAGCTCAGGGTTAAAGATAGCCTTCTTGAGTCTGGCCAGTGGCCCGTCAGCGTCCACCAGCCTGCACTTCATAAATACGTCACAGTAGCCTTTAAAGTCATTACAGGGAGATCCGGGCTGCAGGGTGCGAACCTTCTTTTTGAAGAACTCTGACCATTCTTCAGAGCCTGTACTTCTGCATGTGTTGGGCTGATCTGTGGACATGCAGATACAGGTGCACATGTAAAAACACACACAGGAAGCAAAAAAAATGTTTATTTTGTGTGTACATTCTGTATTTGCTGAAATGGTAGTAATGTGCTACATTACAAACTGCCCGCTAGGTCCCTGATTCTGGTTTAAAGACATGATCTAAAGCCTTATATTGACTTTTTAAATTTTGATCACTAAATAAAGGCTTTTTAATTATTATGATGATCTGTAATTCTCCATATATGTGTGCATGTGTAAACTGTGCACACCAGAGCTGAACAACATTTAACACCAGTGCCTGGGTTGGCATGGAGTACTCACTCTTCTTCATGCAGCAAACATGGCACAACTCGGTGTCATCCTTCCCATCTTCACTGCCACACGTGCACACTTCCAGCCCATAACGCTCACAGATAGAGCCAGTGCAGGCCTGAGAGGGGAGGTAGGGAGGGAGGGGGGAGAGAAGAAACAGATACAGAAAGCTAGATGTAAGTACATGAGGCCAAAAACATTAACTTGCAAGGAGACTGACATCAATGGTCAAATTACCAGCCAAATTTGATTTCCACTAAGAGACTTTGATACAGATTTAGAATGCAGAAAGTGAGTTCATACCCCATTGATGCAGACTTGTGTGTCTCCATGGCAAGCTGTTAAGTTGTCCTTTGGTGTAGAGGTGGGACACTGCGCTGTGCTGCCACTGCACATGCCCTGAAGCGCACAATCAGACTCGTTCCTACACTTCTCATCACGGCCCTTAAACTCGCACTGAGCTGTACAGCACGGGCCCTGACTGGGACTGAGATAGAAAAGGAAAGCAAAGAGAGAATGACCTGATTAAATCAACGCATACAAGCAACAAATGTAGTATAAAATAACCAATAAATGAATTTCATCACTCAACACACAGATATGTCATGTTAAAGGATCCAGATCCCAGGGAATAAAACACACATTTTATGTTAGGCACAAACGAAAACACTCACTTTTCCAGTTATAATTATTCTGGCATCATGATCACTTCTTTAGACAAATTTTAACATACTAGGAATGACTGCATGTGTGAATGTGTGTGTGGTTATTGCCCTGTGATGGAATGGTGTCACATTCAGGGCATATTCCTGCCTCACTCTCAGTGCTCCCTGGATAGTCTCTGAATCACCAAAACCCTGACCAGGATAAACTGACTGAAGATGAATGAATAAATGAATAAATGAATACATGCATGAAACCAACTGTATGGAAGTGAGGTCTAAGGTATATATAGCATTCAAGAATTTCACAGCCAGGCAATACAGTGCATATGCATGCATAGTTCTATAAGCACATCCTAAAGGTGCACAAGAACACAACAAAAAATGTGCACAAGGCAGAATTAAGCCAATATCTATTAATCATACAGTTACAAAAAAGGTAATCAAATTCTGTAACCACCTAAAGAACAGCAGCCAGCCACTATCGCCCCACAGGTACAAGACCAGATCACAGCAACAAAGTCAATCAGAACCAACCAAATTATAGCACAACTGAAATAACAGTACATCACATATTGGGAAACAGACAATCTGAGAGAACCCAATGCTATTTGGCCATTACAAGTCTGTACACCATGGCAGACTAGTTGAGCACAGTGACAGCGCACTGACAAAGTGCACACTTAGTCAGCACCGGCTGGGGACAGAGACCAGCAGGCACAAACAATCCAGACCTGCCTAAAGAGCAACCTCCTACTGCACTAAAGGCATTAACAGAGCATGAATTCTGGCCAAGGATAATAATGATCATTTATATTACTCAGCTAAATTATAACACCTGTCTGTATCAGCAGTTGGTACAAGCACTTAAGTAACAGTGAAGTATTAGCAATGATTAATCATAGCAACAAATAAACGTGTGAATTAAGGTTCCGAAGTTTTGCCGAGGGTCCAAACACGATATATTACATAGAAGTGTGACTTGTGAGATCATCTTCCCCCTTTACCTAGGAATTCGAGCACACACTCATTTTCGCTTGTTGAGTACATTCTTACTCATATCCCTTCTCTGTATTAATGTATTTAACTAGCTAAGTATCTCATCATAAATTTGAGTTAATTATGTTAGCTAACACTTTCTATCCTACTTAATTGTAATCAACCACAACATGGGGCTGAATGGGCACTCTGAGCTTGTATGGTGGGTTTGCTAACGAATTTGATTTGTCCACTACTAAAACACACCGCCTCATACAGTCAGACAGGGGACTGTTTGATCTCATGAACATTCATGAAAGCTGCATTGGGCGTTCCAGTCTCAGCACATACCTGCACTTGGCCCCAGGCTTCAGTGTGCACTTCTTGCCATCTGGCTCATTGGCGCTGTGGCAGCAAGTGTCTTTACACTGATCACTGTAGCCACAGTCACACTGTTCTCCAGCCTCCACCAAACCGTTTCCACAGATGGGCTGCCCAGACTCTGAGGAGAGGAGGAAATTTAAATTCAGCAAAGCTATGAAACTGACATGGCAGTGACACAATACTTAAAACAACACTTAAAGAAACTGTTTGGCCAAAACAACAATGTAGGCCCAATGCAGTCAATCAGCTCAGACATGTTTGATTTTTGAAATTAAACTGGAACCAAATTAATATCCAAATTACTTCGAAAGCGTTCTTGAGCTTGTGGAAAGGCGCTATACAAATAAAACTTCTTCTTCTTAAAGTACAATTCCACCTTCACAATTTGGATAACACCTCCTAACACCTTT
>CM074969.1:10315753-10331459 GCA_037577455.1 Pangasius macronema
ATCCAGATGCTATAAGGCTGCAGAGAAATACATCCAGATGCTATAAGGCTGCAGAGAAATACATCCAGATGCTATAAAGCTGCAGAGAAACATATCCAGATGCTATAAAGCTGCAGAGAAACATATCCAGATGCTATAAGGCTGCAGAGAAACTCATCCAGATGCTATAATCCTGGAGATACAGCTCATCAATTTTGGGGACAGAAATACACACAGACAGTGGGCACAGTTCGTGTCCACTCGTCCCCTTAGAGGAAACGGTCACTGCAAATCAATATAAATGTTTCTGACTGATATCTCAGGATGAAACATTTTCATTGTGAGTGGCTGAGAGGTCTAAGTCCAGTACTCTGTCTGAACATGACCATGACACCCACCAGACTCACAGCAGTGCCCTATAGATTGCACTATCATGGAATTTACGAAGCTGGTGTGTGCTGTTATCACACCGATACCTGACTGTGTAATCAGTTTCCTAACAAAAGGCGAGAACGTATTTTGCCACCCAAAGTTCTCTATTCTTATGCTCTATACACACAGACATAGAGAAAAATTACACTCAAGATGGCAAATGCTGTACATGGTTCATTGCCTATGTACTGAATGTATACAGTTGAGCAAGTTGTTAGTGTGTCAGGTTTCACGTTATATTCATTATCACAAGTAACTAAAGGCAAGGTAAGGGGGCAGTCGTGGCCTAATGGTCTGAGAGTCAGACTTGTAACCCGAAGGTGAACCTGAAGGTTGTGGGTTCGAGTCNGGCGCCGCAGCTAAAATGGCTGCCCACTGCTCCGGGTGTGTGTTCACGGGTGTGTGTGTTCACTACTGTGTGTGTGTACTTGGATGGGTTAAATGCAGAGCACAAATTCCGAGTATGGATCACCGTACTTGGCCACAATGTCACTGTTAAATAGTCAAGAAACTGATACTTGGGGGAAAAAAAAAATAACGAGATGCAGATATGTATATTTAAATTCCACCTTTACTTTATCTTCCAAAGTCAAATCATAAGCGTCTATTGAACGTACAGACAACCAAATATATATGTAATAGCAAAAACAGTTTCGATGCAAGTAGCAACATCTGCTTTTAACATCGCAGTGTTAATATGTGGAATTAAAAACAGGATGTAAAAAACTACTGCTATAAATCCCACAGCACTGCTGATCCAAACAGAAATAAGAGCCAGATGAGCACAGTGGAGTATTTCAGGGTGAATATATTCAGTGCTTAAACACATTAGGTGAAGTCTGTCTTCAGAAATAATGAAATGAAATGTATATGCGGATAGAAAATAGAATATTGACTATGATTGACAGCACACAGTGATAAAGTAATCAGAGTCAGTATATAGCCAGCCTTTGCCTATGCAAGTGCGTTAGTTCTCTCAGGTATTCTGTCGTGCAGTCTGATAAACAAACTGCTCAGTTTTTCCGAGCACCATGCAGAACCTGCCACAGCTTTCTGGCTGAAACGCTTTCCTCTGTGCTGGTAATACCAGACCTCCTCCATCAAGCTTTTATCTGAAATGTGGTGTGTTATTTAACGTGTCACTTTCTTTAATAACACACACAGATTTTGCTGTTTAATTTCTGGAAAATGCAGGTTTCTAAACCTAAAGGTAAGACATGAAATACACTAATATTTATATTAGAGTAGGGAGCTTACGATATTTGGACAGTGCCGTGTGATTAACACGAAAAATTCACACGAAAAAATACATCAAACAAAAAAACTTAAATGAATTTTGGGGGGAAAAATCCGCTTATTTGTCTACAGAAGGTCCAAAGTCAAATTGAGCTGAGGAAAATGTTAAATTTTTCACAGGAAAACACATTTTGGACAAATAAAGTCTGAAGCTTGAGTCTATTCAGTGGACCATCAACACAGACTGAAGAAACAGCAATAAACAACGCTGGATTACAGTGTCAGACTCACACTCAACGCCTGTTCACCAGACACATCAATCAGGAAGTAAGATGGCCTGTATGTGTGTGTGTGTGTGTGTGTGTGTGTGTGTTACAGGCGGGGAGTTCCCAGAACAATCAATTACCCAGGGAGCTCTAAAAGCCAACAAGGCCGCTCTCGTTCCCAGAGTTCTCTATTGTGTGTGAGCGGCTCGGTTTTCAGCAGCGACTCGGAGCCTCCATTTACAGCCACCGACACTCCCAATCCAATTACACAGCACTCAGCACCAGCAGCCACCCTCACAACAACACACGGGAATTAATGGCCTCCTCCTCATGTCCACTACGAGGAGTTTAACTCGAGTGTAATCACAGAGAGGAGTCTCACCACGCCAGCGCTCTGAAGCTTTTAGGCCCAGAGAGATGGCGGAATATAACGACAATGATCATCACGTGGAAATGACATTTTCATGCCATGATTGCCTGACAATTGGGAACGGTTTATGAAATGATCACAGATTGCATTTTCAAAAATGATAGAGTTTAACCCTTGTACATGTCATTACTGACACATTTTTTTAAACTCAAGGTTTTAAAAAAAAACTGACTGAAGTTAAACTGAGCTTTCTCACGATAGTTATTCAGTGCTCGAGGGAATTCTGGATTCTGATTGGTTAAAAGGTGCTGATTATTTTTCTTCATTCTTCTTCTTATTATTATTTCTATAGCAACAACTCAGTCACAACTTGTATGGTGAACACTTCACGTAATCTAAACCACATACTACTACTACTACTGCTACTACTACTACTGCTACTACTACTGCTACTGTTACTGCTACTACTGCTACTGCTACTGCTACTACTACTACTGCTACTGCTACTGCTACTACTACTGCTACTGCTACTACTGCTACTACTGCTACTGTTACTGCTACTACTGCTACTACTACTTCTACTGCTACTGCTACTGCTACTACTACTACTACTACTACTGCTACTGTTACTGCTACTACTACTACTACTACTGCTACTGCTACTACTGCTACTACTACTACTTCTACTGCTACTGCTACTGCTACTACTGCTACTGCTACTGTTACTGCTACTGCTACTACTACTACTGCTACTGCTACTGCTACTACTACTACTGCTACTGCTACTGCTACTACTACTGCTACTGCTACTGCTACTACTACTACTGCTACTACTACTACTACTGCTACTACTACTACTACTACTAATAATAATAATAATAATAATAAGTTTTCTGCTTATGTAACATTTATGGATGGAGTCTCCAGAGTCAGTGCTGTGTGCTTTGTGCTTTGTGCTTGTACTTCTTGGTTTCTTGGTAACATGACAAGCTGCTTTTTCTGTCTTTTTAACTTCAAGAGACAGAAAAAGATAGGCTGGTAAAGGAAAGACTGTTTACACTGATATAACGTAAATGACAACAGGAACTAACTTGTTCTGTAACCCGCTCCACGGCACGAAATGTAAACATAAATGGTTAAAAAGCATGATGCGTCGTTCTTTATTAAATAAGAATTTGTAATCACTGACAAACTGCTGTGGTGTAAAGAGATTAAAAAAAACCCCTTCGAGACATGCTGTTACTGCAAAAATAACCAAGTACTGGGTGCTGTGTAATCTGTGTAATCCTGTGTGTGTGTGGGTTTCCTCTGGGGTCTCTGGTTTCCTCCCACCTCACAAAAACATGCTTTTAGGTGAATAAATTATGCAAAATTGTACACGGTGCCCTGTAATGAACTGGCATCCTCACACCCAGTGTTCTCCGGATCTACCACGTTACTGATGATATGAAGGAATAATTATAAGCATTGCAGACTTACAAAAATGTATCGAGACAATGAAAGCATATCTGGTGACTTGTAGGGATTGTACTGTGTGTGTGTGTGTGTGTGTGTGAGGACAGTTTGACCTGAGGAAGGCACGGAGTGAGCAATAAAGTGTGAGGATGAGACATTAAAGCTGATTAGATGATGTAGATCACGACCCTGCAGATACACTGACACTATACAGATATGCTGTGTGGGTGTGTGGGTGCGTGCGTGCGTGAGTGTGTGTAGTGGTGAGGGTTTATGAGCCATACACTCACACACAGGTGTGCCCACTGAGGCGTACACTGAGAGAAGACGAGTGTCTTGGCACAGAGCAAGGCTGCTATTAACATCAACACAGAGCAGCACAGGCTGTTATTAGCAGAGCCGGGCTGAGAGTGGAAGAATAGTGATTACAGAAGGAGTATCACGCTAAGAAAATACAACAGTTTGTGATCGGTCATTCCAAAGTCAACCAAATGCCACAATATACAAATATAGAAATATAAATATAGAATAAAATGGAATTATATCCATGCAGTATTTTGCATGTTCTCCGTGTGTCTGCTTGGGGTTCCTCAGGGTTCTCCAGTCTCCTCCCACCTCCCAGTAACATGCTGTATGCTGGACTGGTGTAAATGTGTGTGTGTGTGCATGGTGCCCAGTGATCGACCAGCATCTCATCCAGGCTGCATTCCCACCTCACACCCAGTGTTCCTGGGATAGTGATCCTGATCCACCGCTCACCCTGACAAGATAAAGTGCTTACTGAAGATAAACGAATGAATCAGTTAAGCAGTTTGGAAATGCCCAAATCCCAGACTGTGAGCTGGCAAGCCTCGCAAACTAGCCCACATTTGTCACATATAATCACGGCTGAGATTTCAGTGTCAGACTTTTGGTTTGCATCATCTTATGCACGAGTGCATCATCACTAGCTGAATTAGCTGCAGCGAAAACTCTCCATGTCATCCTCGAAAGTCAGATGTGTTTGGTCTAAAGACTTGAAGCTTGTTTAGTGACATCACAAACTGAACTCACACACAACTCTCCCAGAATCAGTACTTTCACAGAAATACTGTTTTATTAAATCAGTTTGACTCAAACGATTCCCAATCAATCAAACCGGCTCTTAGAGAGCAACAGTGTGTATGTGGAAGAGTGATGAAGAGGAGGAAGAAAAGCCTCGTTCCTCCACACACTTTCCAGGAACCTGAAGAGTGACCGAGTGTGTAATCCCAGTGTGTGTGAGGACAGCACTGCTGTATGCTCAGAATTACACTGTGCTCTCTCTCTCTCTCTCTCTCTCTCTCTCTCTCTCTCTCTCTCACACACACACACACACACACACACACACACACACACACACTGGGCAGTTTTCATTTCCTGTGCTCCTCACACTCAAGTCAGCTTGGACATAACACACTACACACAAAATGGGAAGACATTCACCTGAGACCTAAGACACACACACACAATATGAGTAACCTCCCAATGAGTTGGGTCCCAAATCGGTGTAAATGTGAGGTTTTGTGCGTGTGTGTGTGTGTGTGTGTGTGTGTGTGTGTGTGTGTGTGTGTGTGTGTAGCCATTGTGCCTGCCAGACTCTGTATACAAATCACCAAACTGGATAAGCCTGACTGCTTTTATGAACCTCCCTTGCCTCTGTACATCTAAACAAATGAGTGAGAATGAGATGGGAGAGAGAGAGAAAGACAGAGAGGCAGAAAGATAGAGAATAGAGAGAGAGAGAGAGAGAGAGAGAGAGAGCAAGACATCAAAATTTGCCGTTCCTATTTTAAACATACTGCATATTTCACACATCAAATCAGAGATCACTTGGGCAGAAATATCAGTTAGAAAAGAGAGACACTTGTCTCTACTGAGTCTCATTCAGCAGAGACAATGTGACCACACACACACACACACACACACTCACACACCTGCTTTTTCCTTCTCTACTGCTAAAGAAATTCATGCGTTCTGCATTATTCAGATTTTTTGCATAAAACTGAGTACGGAGGAGAGGGATCTGGATGTGGAGGTCGGAAGGGAAAGAGCGAGCTGGTTAAAGTTTCATGACCAGAAATCGCACCACGTGCTGAACAAGAATACAGAACAGACACCGGCTTCGTTTCCCTGCATGAGAGCACGCACACTGAGGCTCAAACAGCACGCTTTTATCGCACACACAGTGAGGAGAGGGAGGGTCCCGGCTTTCTTTCCTCTTGGGGGAAACAAAAGGTGTGAGAGAAATCTTTAAAGATCCTGAAAGCAGATCATGTTTAAAGATACAGTACAAAGTTCATTCTTTTTTTCTCATTAGGAGTATAAGATACACGGCATTAAATCACACGTGTGTTGGTTAGTTTTAATGTTTGTTTTCAGACACTGGACTGATGCACAGCTTATACTGTGGAAAATATGGTACAGTTAGTTGTGTGGTGGCCTGGGAGAACCTTCCACATGGTCAAATTCTGACTTATGTAACTGTTTCAAAGTATATTAAATCTTCCTAAAAGTAGAAATGTCACATGACTGCTACCAACCCAGGAGGGCGAAGGCCATCACATGCTTCCTCCGAGGCTCATGAAGTCAGCCGACCGCATATTTTCGAACTGCTGCTCATGCACTGTCAGGCAACACACTCGGAGAAAAGCGCTATCCCCACTTCTGCATACATGAGCTCACAGAAGCCCATGATTGGTTAGTGTCGCTGTGATTGATAAGGGGGAGTGGTGAGTATGGCCGAGTTTGCTGTCTTGGACTCCCGGTCACTGACGGCTGTTTCATCATCCGGATTCAAACTCGTGATTTCCAGTTGATGGGGTAAACTCTTTTGATTATCAGCAGCATCCACCAGTCTCACCACCTGAGGTCAAGGTCACTTTTAAAACTTTTTAAACATTTTAAAACTTTTCTTCGCTGTTGTGTGTACAGAGTGTGACGGTGCAGGAACATTACAGACAATATGGCAGACCGTATCTGAATACAAACCGAACTGATAATAATCATAATCATAAGAATTTAGCCACGTTGATATCCAAAGGACTTTCCTAATTAAATAATTAAACTTTGTATCTGTGTTTGGCACACTTTTATTTCTTAACTGCACAGATTACTTTTTTTTTTGGTTTCCGATTTCTATTGGTTTCCTTCCTGTGTCATGGAGTCTCCAGCTCCTGAAGTCTAACCTCTTCCCTCAGCATGTAGATCCATATCTAACCTTCTTTTCATCAGAGTGAGAAGGTCTTTTGGAGCGCTCACCACCGCTCTGGACACCGCTGGGTTACTGCAATCGATATTGGAAAAGAACACGCTCAACCTGAGATAAGAATGCTAAGCAGTTGGAAAGTGTTGGAGAGAGCCGTGAGAGCGCTGATGCCTGCTTCATCAGAATGCTAACGCTGGTTTCGGAGAAGCCCGAGTCCCTGGACTTTCTCTTTTCATCAAGTCTGAAAGGTGAACTGGATCATGAGCTGTTGCTTTCACTAACTTCAAGACCACCTTCAAGCACCTCAGAGTGCTTTAGATATAAAAATTTGAAAAGGCTTATGAGAATATTACACATAAACGAGCTGTTCATGTGGAATTGACTAGAAGTTTTCTGTAAACTCAACAGTTCACACGCTGTGGAGTTTGTTTAGGAGTTATTTATAGTTCTGCAAGTCATTTGCAAGCCATATACCAACACATCTGAGGAAAATGTTGATATTCTCAGCAATTTTGTCTCGTTTCTACTTTCATGTGCCTACTTAAATCACCCCAAAGCATGTGGAAAAATGTGTTGAGACAAAGGTAGAACTTTCTGGGCATATGTTTGGCACAAAAACAAGACAGCTCATCACCCAAAGATCTCCATACCAACAGTGAAGCATGGTGGTGGGAGCACTGTGCAAAGAGGCTGCTTCTCCTCAGCTGGGACTGGGGCTTTAGTCAAGATAGAGGGAATCATAGATAGCTCCAAGTACCAATCTATGTTGATACAAAACCTACAGGCTGCTGTTAGGCAGCTAAAGATGAAGAAAAATTTCACATTTTCACCTTCCAACACAACAATGACCCAAAGCACACATCGATGTCAACAAAGGAATGGCTTCATAAAAAGAAGACCAATGTTTCAGAAAAGCCCAGTCAGAAATCCTACTGAAAAGCAGTGGAATGACCTGAAGAGGGCTATGCGCAGGAGACCTCCTGGCAATTTGTTAGATCTGGAGCATTTTTGCAAGGAAGGGGGAATTGAAGCTGGTAGACTCTTACCACAAAAAGACTGAGTGCTGTATGACAAGGGCACTGATCAGAGAGTCGGCCATTTTAAGGACGAGCTCAATCGCCAAATCCTGCACTGGAACTGGAACTAAAAATCCCACAGTACACTTCAAAATCCAGGAGGCATCGATGCTCACTATGTTCCCTTACTGGAAATGACGTCATATTTTCTGAAGCCTCTCAGCTTGAAAACATTACGGGCGAACTCTCGGCCAACTTCGTCTACAAACTTAAGAAGCTTATTATCGCTGTCGTAGCTCTCAGATGATTACTTACGTTAGTGATTTTTAACTTTATTCGGCGTTCTATATACGGTTTGTTTGAGTCTAAAGATTTTAAATGCTTAACGATTTAAAAAAATCCACTAGCTAGCCTACGATCCTGCTTGAAGTACCATGACAGAAACGTATGTGATTAAGCTAACAAATTTATATGACATTAGCTATAATGTCAGAAAGATATCAGTCCTATCCACTGCTGATAAATGCCTGTGGCAATGTTTTACAACGTGAGTATGTATTCATCCCCAGAAATTGAGTCTTCAGTGTCCAGGGGTAGTGAGCCAGGGACTTTAGCAGTGCTCGAACTCGTGTACATGATATACTGATTCCCGACTCAGGGAGCTAGAGAGCTGATAGAGACGTACCCTCAGTCATCAAACATCCAACACCACTGCTGTCTGCTCTGTATCTATCCTATGACAAGTTTCTCACCCACCAAGTATAAGAGCTCATACTCTTTTAGGAGTTAGCTGAAAAGTTTTCCCAACCGGCTATTTTTACACAGGAAAATCCCACAAATCCCGTGTCTGCTGTCCCTGCTCCTGATCTGATGAAGATAACTGATTTAGAAAAAAACGTAACATTTAAATGAAGGTACCTTATTTTTTGTGGAAAGCAAACTCCTACTTGCATTGACTTCTTCCTTTAATTTAACACATAAGCAAAACAAGAAAGGCAAAAAGAGTGCCAAGTTTTTCTAACAAGAAAGCCTTTTCAAAAGCCTGTAGCTGTCCTGCTGTACAGAGAGCAGAGGAAATACACTGTGTAAAGAGACGGACTGTCTGTGTTCTACATAATAACATGGCCTTTCTTTTAATCCAGGCAAAATACAATAAGGAAAAATGTAGCACGTGAGCTGCATGTGAGGTTACTTAGCCATTTTCCCAGGATACTTACTCCAGCACCCTCGCTCGCACGCACGCACGCACGCACACGCACACACGCACACACACACACACACACACGCACGCACGCACGCACGCACGCACGCACGCACACACGCACACACACACATGGGGCAAAGTAAAAAGCTGAATGCTGGAATTAATAGATTTATGGGGGTTTTTTTGGATCCAACTCCTGACTTGTGTGATTCACAGTGACATCTACTGATGATGATGACGATGATGCTTGTTGTTGTTGTTGTTGTTATTATTATTATTACAGATGCATTGATACAGATACTGGTGCTTGTAAAACACGCTCTTGTACCACGTGACACTGTGATGGAAGGCTAGTGTACCTTGTCTCATTAACTGACAGATGACACGAAATGTCAGCAATCTACACATACTTCACGATTAATGATGACAATCTAAGCAAAGCAGGCTGCAAACTGTGCTTTGTGATAATATCAAGAGGAGGAACGACAGCATCTTCCTGCAGCACGAGTAATCTGATAAAGGAGGTCACTGATAGCAGCAGGAAGCAACTCCGCAGGAAACGCTGGCTAGGCGAGAAAGCACGTCTAGCACGTTGTTCTTGACGATCAGCCGCTATCGGACATCGACGACGAGGGATTCGGGTGCAAGGAAAACAAAAATGGATTTTACTTACAACTGGATTCTCCACTGCAAACCTATTCCATTCAAGGTAACTCATGCAGCTAGCTAATGCACTCCAATTAAAAACAACTAGATAATGTTATGAGTGAGCAGCGCAGTTTAAGCACATGGACACGAGGGCTTATGGAGGCCACTGTGTTACTCATTCTAATATTCGTAGCAGTATCGTCTTCATATTCATGCACATAATCAATAACAAAGTATCAGTGAATCCGTAACCATTATTATTAGTCATGTTAGCATTCTTTGAATTTGACGTTTGACCTTTTCATCTGACTGACTGCTTAGAGAGTGGAGTGTGAAACATTTACTAGCACTCACTCCAACCCCTGTCTTCAGTTACATCTCTGTTCTTGCAACTGTCTTACATTTTTTTATATTTTTTTCCCCTACAAGACATTTCCATGAGAGTTTCCTGGAAGTCTTGCAGCACTTCTATCGTTATTCCAGCTCCTTTAACATCTCTGTGCTGGGTTATATTCCCCCTCGCTTGTAAGTCGCTTTGGATAAAAGTGTCTGCCGAATGAATACACTTCAACATGCAACTGTAAAACTGAGTAACAATCAGACTTGTTGTGAAAAAACAGTGGTGTGAAATGTAGATGTTTGGGTGGAGTGAAACAGTGACACCAAAATATATATATATAAAAAAATAAACATAATTTGCATTCTGCCTGCTGGAGGTTCCACTTATATAAGAGCTTCCAAAAGATTACTTTCCTCACAGGAAAATGTTTAACTCTAGCATACTGTATTTAAATATAACCCCAAACTCCTTTTCAGTGATGGACCTATGCCAATACGGCCAATAACCTAGTTGAAACAATCCAGATGTTGCTAGCAAGCTAACTTGAGCAAACAGTAAGGACACTGCTAATTACACGTAGCAGATTCAACTCACTTCCTTGGAAGAAAGCTGTGAACTTACCACAGTAACATTATCTACTGTAGGGAGTGTAAAGTGTCACTCAGTGTGTTTTCTGTTTCTTAGCCAGTCTCACTTCTATACACACTATACACACTGAATTAACACTGACTTAGCATGCAAAAAAACAACAACAAAAAACCCCCAAACAACTATGTGCACTTCTTGTTCTTCTTTCGGCTTTTCCCTTCAGGGGTCGCCACAGCGAATCATCACTCTCCACCTATCCCTATCTTCTGCATCCTCCAAACAACTATGTACACACTGGGGGGGGGGGTCAATTCAGTTCAGTCAGTGACGACAAAGTCCAAGTCAAGTCAAAAGTATTTTCCGTTTTGTCAAATCAAGTCCAAATTATTGAAAACTATGCCTCGAGTCCAAGACCACAGAATGACTCAGAATGATAGCAAGAGAGAGAGACAGAGACAGAGAGAGAGAGAGAGAGAGAGAGAGAGACAGAGAGAGAGAGAGAGAAAGAAAAGGATCATCTTCATCCTAAGAGACAAAACAGCATCACCACCGAATCTAACGGCTCACACAATCACTTAGCTCTTATCCTTTTATTGACACATTTCTCACCTCTCTCTCTCTCTCTCTCTCTCTATCTCTCTCACACACACACACACAAAATAACATGCTCTATTTATGCATACAAACACGCTTCGATAGCCATCTTAAAGCTGTACTCTGCAATGTTTAAAAATGTCTAAATATTTAATAATCATACAATTTCAAAGGAACCCTGAAAAGTCTGGCAGCTTTCTTCATTTCAGGTACTTGTTTACTCATGCATTTTCTCACGCTCAAATTAATTAGCACCGGCATCAGTCTGAACAGCTAAGAGTTACTCAGCTCCACACCTTTTCCCTAAAAACCGAAATCATCAGTACTTTAAACAGAGAGTGTGGTGCGTGATGGATAGAAGAGAAACGAATGTTTTCTTTACAGTTGTAATTCACCTCACAGACAGTACAGAGCTCTACAATTGACAAACTGCTCCTTTAAACACACGGTGTTCGGCTGCCTTCCACAAACAATATGACATAATTGCGAACCGACTGAACGTTGCGCAGAGGCTTCGCTCTCTGTGAAAAACACGACACACGACAGAACCTGTGCTTGGAGCATTCATACATGTGAGCCAAATCGAAACTGGATGGATGTGTTCATTGTAACCTTGTAAATGTGTTCATTGGAAATCTTCGTGCAACCCTTCACAAACCTGTTTACACATTTTCAGTCAGGATTTAATAAAAGGAAAACAAAAAGAACAGAAAGATTAGTCATAAATCATCTCAAGAGAGAAAATCCCCACAATCAACTAGTGCTCACAAACACACAACAGCTTTTATATGAAAAACTAAACAAGCCAAAATACTTCCTTTTGGTTACTGAGGTTAAAGATTTGGGTGCAGGAATAACAGTAATTAGCTACAGTGTGTGTGTGTGTGTGTGTGTGTGTGTGTGTGTGTACAGTACAGTAAATGATACAATGGCATATGTACTGTATACGTATATAGTGCATTACCATACTTTAGAGGCAGTACTCTTCTAAGAGGCTGAATGTTTAGAGTACAGATTGTAATCACGCCACTGGAATGGTTATTCTCCATGATCTGAACATACCGTGGAAAAGTCATTTAGTGAATGTTGAGGAATTTGTTACTCCTAGTCATTTCTTTGTTTTTTGGCTGAACCATGCCAAACACTTCACTGTCCCAAAGCCGACCACCGAAGAACCTCAACCCACTTCCTCGTTTACAAACACCCGCTTCCCAAAACATCCCTGTGGAGTGCTCTTCCGCCCCTGCAGACCTCCAACAGTCCCATGCAGTCCCGCTGTTACTAGGGCTCAGAGAAGAAGAGATTATCTACAGAGTACACATGGTCATAACACATGGTGACATTCAGAACAGCCTCTAATGCATAACATGCACAAACACACACGCAGTCCCTGCAGCAGCTGGAGGTCTGCTATAATGTCACCTGGCGCAGCTGTGTATCAGTGCACTGAAGATGTGACGTGCTCCCCTTCCACCCTCTCACCCTTTCACCATGACACATAACTGCTCTCCCTGTTTTTAGATTAAGGGACATTAAAGACAAAGTCAAAGTTGGACGCACCCCAATATGTCTTTGTCTAAAGCACTGTAGCTTGAATTGTAGTAATTAGTAATGAGCTGATATTGAGTGTGGCCTGTAACAGCACAGTTATAGTCATTCTGATTGGGTACTACTATAATGTACTGTCTGATATTCAATGCACATGGTGTTTAAAAAACTGGAGCTGATTCCTGAAACTGAATCCAAGATGCTGAAGCTGAATCCTGAATCTAAATCCTAAAGCGGAATCCTGAAACTGAATACTGACGCTAAAGCTGAATCCTGAGAATGAACCCGAAGTTGAATTCTGAATAATAAAGCTAAAGCTGAACCCTGAAGCTGAATCCTGATGCTGAATCATAAAGCTGAATACTGAAGTTGAATCCTGACACTCAAAACCAAATCTTGAAACTGAAGCCTGACCCTGAAACTGAATCCTGAAGCTAATGATGAATCCTGAAGTCGAGTCCTGACACTGAATCCTGATGCGAAGTTGAATCCTGAGGCTGAAGCTGAGTCCTGACACTGAAACTGAATCCTGAATATGAAGCTGAATCATTAAGCTGCATCATTAAGCTGAAGCTCAATACTGAATCCTGAAACTGAGACTGAATCCTGAAGCTGAATCCTGAGGCAGAAGCTGATTTCTAACACAGCTGCCCAGGTACATATATAAGATTTAAACATGCAATTTTAAGGCAAAAATAATGACACCTTTCACAATCCGTCATCAAAAGTTTGCCAATTATCACGCCATCAAAATGTAATAATTTCACATGCCTTGTAGAATGTCACCTGGAAATTGAGGGGAACTACACAAGATTTCTTTCCTGGCAGGCTAGAAGATGTTCAGTGTGGAAATGAGGGAGCAGTAAGCAGAAATAGGTTGCGGCCTTACCTCATGCTGAGCCATGTGAAATTTGACCCAGGACTCATCCTAAATTTAAACGAGAACACGTTACCTCCATTACTATGTCTTTCCCTCCACATTCGGTTTAAACGGCTGTCTTAAAAGCAAGGTGTGCGGATGTGACCCAAAATATGAAACATTCTCTTAAGTCCTGCATGAACCAAACACAAAAAATGCAAGAAGAATTCTGGGGGAAAAAAATGCTCAAGCTCTGCCAGATTGGATGGAGACAACTGAAAGCAGTTTTCAAAAAGATCAGGATCCAGATGTGCAAATGGAGACAGATGAGAAAAGACTGCAGCCAAAATAAGTTCTACAGAGTACTGATGTTTCAGCCCTGACTCTATTGCTAAAACAGCGTAACAGTAGCCAGGTTAGCAAGTTTCACTGTTGAACACATCGAGCATGAATCTGGCTAGCTAATGTTAGAGGACTGCACATGACTGGATAGTCAATGTTTATATTAGCGATTCTATTACCTAAGAAGCTTCAACTCTTTCTTAGCACAAACTCAAAAATTGAGAGTGCATGGTGTGACATTAGCGATCACGACACGGCCACAAACGACAAAACGGGGATGATGTTAGTGACTTGTCACCTTCCAGAGTGAAAACAGAGTGAGAGGAAATGAAGCGAGAAAACCAGTCTGATTAACAAAAGAGGATAGAAGCCTCTTTGAGCCCCTTACACCCTCACCAACTGCACTAATAATAACATCCAGAGAGAGGCACACGCTGAAATGTTTAAAAACTGTCATTCATTCCAAGCTGAGCTCATACTGATGCATCATCGTCGTCATCATCATCATCGTCATCATCATCACCACCATGTGGACCTTCCACATGTCAGTGAGTTTAGGACACAGCCTTGGCTCCCCTCTTCACTCCCTGCATTTCTGTTTGGTCTTAAGTGACTAACTGCACATCAGAGACGCATCTTCAGCTTAAACCAGGTAAACTGATCATCATTTTGACTTAATATTTTGTTTAAATATGAGATGATGTCATGTTTGACATATTTACGCTGATTTTTTTCAGTGTTTCCATGTCACTGCCATAATTATCTAGTCTAGTAGTTAAAGCCACAGTTAGCTAGTCATAGTTTGGTCTTGAATAAGGGGTTCACATCAGTCTTTGATTCTGCAATAATTGTGTCATTTACAGAAATCGTCAGTTTCTGTAGTCTCTAGGTTCCCATCTGCAAATGCCATCGTAAACAGTCAGCCCTTCCCAAAAATGTCACTGTAAACAATCAGACCCCACTCAGACATGCCACTGTAACCAACCGTCCACAGTTCCTGTCCCCCAAGCCCAACATAACCAACCAGTCAACAATTTCAGTTCCCCAGACCCAGCATAACTAATCAGTCCACAGTTCCTGTCCCCCAAGCCCAACATAACCAACCAGTCAACAATTTCAGTTCCCCAGACCCAGCATAATTAATCAGTCCACAGTTCCTGTCCCCCAAGCCTAACACAACCAACCAGTCAACAATTCCAGTTCCCCAGACCCAGCATAATTAATCAGTCCACAGTTCCTGTCCCCCATACCCAACATAACCAACCAGTCAACAATTCCACTTCCCCAGACTCAGCATAATTAATCAGTCCACAGTTCCTGTTCCCCATACCCAACATAACCAACCAGTCAACAATTTCAGTTCCCCAGACCCAGCATAACTGATCAGTCCACAGTTCCTGTCCCCCAAACCCAACATAACCAACCAGTCAACAATTTCAGTTCCCCAGACCCAGCATAACTAATCAGTCCACAGTTCCTGTCCCCCAAGCCCAACATAACCAACCAGTCAACAATTCCACTTCCCTAGACCCAGCATAACTGATCGGTCCACAGTTCCTGTCCCCCAAGCCCAACATAACCAACCAGTCAACAATTCCAGTTC
>CM074969.1:10349940-10358333 GCA_037577455.1 Pangasius macronema
ATTAAATCTGTGAAGCAAAAATTCTTTCCACCACAGGCACCACGTCATAAGGTTTTCTTGTGTGAGGGAGTGTACAAGTGCCCAGGCCAGCCCATACATATCCTACCTGCATTCTTTACGTAGCATAACGTTCCCACCCTGCAGCTTACATGCACACACATTCTGCACCACTGTTCTGCTTTACAGATGAAAAGGGAGGATTGGCGAGAGAGAAACAGAGAGCGGCATTGTTTGAGTGTGAACAGTGAATGCTCGTATTGCACAAAACGACTCTACACATCACGATGCAGGATCAGCAGACTGACACGGGGGGTTAAAGTGACTTCTGACGCTGACACACTCAGATTACTGAGCACATGACTGTGACAGCACATGAACTGGGCTTTTTTCCACTGGTCGGTGGTTCAGCAGCAAGAGTTCTGGTTGTACAGTTTGGGTACCTGTTTAAGATTGGCACCAAGGTTCTCTGGTTTCCTTTCACCTCCCAACAACATACTGCATTCTGTGATCATGTTACCGCACAGCAAATAATGATGCAGTTACTTTTACTATCCTCACTGCAACTGTTCCTAATAACTCCAGTTGGGCTGGTTATTGTTTTTCAATGATTATGTTCGCCCATTTTTATGAAACGTGCCAACAATTCTGGACCTGGCTGCATACTGATCATCACTGAAGATGAAGCGAAAATAAATTAAGGATTTTCAAATGAATCTTTCACTTGTATTGGAACAAAGAAGCCCTGGGGCAATGGACCACAAACACTGCTAAGTAATGAACAGAACACAAGAACCCCTTAAACTCCCAGACCTCCACCTTCACTGAACCCTGACTGACAGCTTTGTTTCTTTCCCCAATTCTCTGCTGTGGTCTTAATACAGACTCTGAGTCCCAAGACTATTTCCCCCAAACCATATAAACATATGACAACGTTTTAGCAATTTTCTGCTTGTCTGGGCCCTTCGACTACCGCTCATGGGAACAAACAAGAAACCCAAGACGCAATACAAATGAAGCGACCTACTCCGACGTATTCCGAATTTCCAAATGCCTCTACACTGTAGTGGGTGTTTTTTTCACAGCTTGGAAGAGGAAATTGCTGTAGATGACAATGTAATTTGTTTTGAAGTCTACAGTCATACAGTTGACTCAATTTCTCAGTCCTTTGAGGGTTGAACAAGTTAAAAAAAAAAAAAGTAATGGAGTGGTGGTGAGGATTCAACCAAGTGGAAACAGGGAGACAAAAGAAATGATTAGAATCCAGGGTTAGTGTCTTTTTAAACTGTGTTTAGCCAGATTCTAGTAGAAACAACCCACTGCTTAAAATATGAATGAGACAGCACATAGCTCTAATTATGGCAGCTGTATTACGCAAATCCCACCCCTTTTCGCCATTTTTGAGAAAGACTTTAGCAGACTTTATCGGAGATAAGGAACACACATTATTCACGTCATTTTTTTTTTTGTCAGAGTTTAATCACCATTGTATATGGTTTCTCTCTGGCCATCCACAGAAACACTGCCAAGAGAACAGACTGTACTAGAAGATCTCTGATGCATCACCCTGAGATATGAAGTCAGAATCTAGCTGGAAGTGTTGTTTACAGAGTTTCCACACGCCAAGTGGTAAAGCCTGTGTCAATGATGTAAAAATGAATGAGGAAGTGGAAACAGTTACATTCGACACACCCTCCTCCTCCTCACACCACTGCTGATAAGTTCACACATCCAGTTCACACAGTGGCAAGCATGTGACATTCAACCTGCTGCTCCTCCACCAGAGACTAACTGGGAAGACGGTTACTTGGATGGAGAACTCGGACGATGGAGTCGCACCAGACACACCAGCCAAAATAAAAAAAAAAATAAAAAACACTGTAAGCATGCCAACTCACCTCCTACAGCCATGACACAGTATTTTGTAGAGTTTAAAATATCAGTTTGAATAATGTAGGGAACTCGCTCCTGTGATAAGACTTGTTGAAGAAGTCATGTCAGCTATATTCTGCTACAATCCTACAAAAAAACTTTGCTATACACTACTGTTTTTGTGCTGTAAATGGACATGCGTGTGACATACACGATAAACAGTGCTGAGTGGTTGAAATCCGTACTGGAATGCAGGGTTAGAAATAAGGTGCTCCAGAACTACAGTGGTATACAACAGTGCTGGAATGATGTTTCATTCTCTACGCAAAGACAAACAGTTATGGGCATCAAAGGCCCATAACTGAATTCATACACTCACAGAGAGGAACAATACATCCAGAGTAAATAAAAGTTCAATAAAGCCGCTAGGAAAAGAAAGGCTCGTTTACAGGATGTCTGCTTTGTGAGGAACCTTCGTGAGTCAAATTAGACATTAGCCATTATAAAGCTACTAGTCAGACAGGCATGGCAGATGTGTTCAGACAAATGAGCTTTTATGGTGGAGTTAAAAGCATAGCTGCATTGGGAAAGGAATGGGGGAGGGATTCAGAAACACAAAGGAATGAAGTACAGCCATTGATTCTCTCCATACCACAATGTACAGCTCCTGCATGCTTACGAGGCACGGGACTAAACCACTGGAAACTGTCCTGCAGGGCTCGCTACACAGCAAGTGTGTACGCTGCTCCAGCTGACTCGCTAAAGATACCCGGGTTCCAAAAGCACCTTTATAAAGCACTTTAGCATACTGTCAACAGTGTCATGACTGGCATTACCAAAGCCTGTCAACAGTTCATTGGGAAGGTGCCAATATTAAAACTTCCATAACCACTGTTTACAATATTATCATGGTATTCAATATACACCGTATGGCCAAAATTTGTAGACCATTGACCACCACACTCATATGTGGTTCTTCCCCAAACCGTTGCCACAAAGTTGGAAGCACACAACTGTTTAGGATGTCTTTGAATGCTGTAGCCTTACAGTTTCTCTTCAGTGGAACTACGGGGCTCAAACCTGTTCCTGCACGACAATTTCCCTGTTCACAAAGCGAGCTCCATTACGACATGGTTTGTCAAGTTTGGACTGGAAGAACTTGAGTGGCTTGCACAGAGCCCTGACTTCAGTAATGTTCTTGTGGCTGAATGATTACAAATCCACACAGCCACCACTCCAAAATCTAGTGGAAAGCCTTCTCAGAAGGGTGGAGGTTACTATAAAAGCAAACAGGAACTAAATCTGGAATGGGATGTTCAGAAAGCCAATGAGTGTGATGGTCAGGTGTCTACAAACTTTTCGCCATACAGTATAACTGTCAATATACTGAATATAGATATCTCTGAGGTCTGCAACATGCTAATAAGCCTCAGTTCCTGATCCAGTTGCCTGGTCTTTTTCCAGTCTTATCAAGTTTGGGTGAGCCTGTGCTCAATGTAGCCTCAGATGCTAGTTCTTAGCTGACAGGGTGTGTCCAGGATGTAGCCCATCCACCACAAGGTTCAATGTGTTGTGCCTTCTGAGAAGCTTTTCTGCGCACCACGGTTGTAAAGAGTGGTTATTTAAATGACCGATGCCTTCCTGTCAGCTTACACCAGTCTGGCCATTTTTCCTCTGACATCACTTATCAACAAGACTTTTCCACCTGCAGAACTGCTGACCACTTGATGTTTTTTGTTTCTCGCACCATTCTGTGTAAACTCTAGAAACTGTTGTGTGTGAAAATCCCAGGAAATGAGCAGTTTCTGAAACACTCACAACCAGCCCAAGTGGCACTAACAATCATGGCATGATTGTTGTTGCCAGATGGCATGGCCAAAGTCACAGAGATCACACTTTTTCACCATTCTGATGTTTGATGTGAACATTAACTGAAGCTCTTGACCTGTACCTCTATGACTATATGCACCACTGCCACATGTTTGGCTGATTTGATAAATGTATGCATGAGCGTGTGTACAGATCTTCCTATTACAGTTTATATCTAATTCTAGCCATATCATTATAATGGTACTTATTTGCATGTGTGTAGATCAGTCATTACCCTGGCCCATGACCACAAATAGTTGTAAAAACAGATAATTCAGTGTGAGGTAATTCAGTGTGAGGTAATGTGCTCTTATCTTTGCTGCTCCAAGCTGAACAATTTTAAAAAATGTGTGTGTAATGGTTTCAATATATTCATAACATTAAAAGAAGAGCAAACAGAGACCATGATCTCAATAGATTTACACTTCACTCATGTGGTCAAGTAGACACTTAGTATATATATATATATATATATATATATATATATATATATATAAATATATAAAGGCTTATATTTAGATAAAGGAATTCACAGCTACTCCTCTACCCCGAGTTAATATATGGATTCCTGTTGTAGGTGTACAAGTATTTAATATCCATGGTACGCTATTTGCTTTTTATTCCGTGTACGCATGTTTCAATGATTAATTCAGACAGTGATGGAAAATGTCTCTCTGAATATCAGAGCCTGTAATATCAGTGCATACTGGCGTCACATGTGCTCCAGTAGCACAGATACAAGAGCCGAGGCTGCGGTTTTCTGCTCAGTATGATGCTGCAGAGAGAGCACTGGTGATTTGTCCCCATTACAAGGCTATTACGTGATTCTATATGAATCTGTCTCCCAAGTCAAAGTTTGTTTGCTGGGTTATTGCAATAACAGCAGCACAGACGTGTGGAACAGCAGCGTGCGCCGAAAAGAGAAGCACAATCATTCGCTACTGCACAGCTTCTTATTTGGAATCAGCACTGCAATATGTGTCTTCATAACTCCAGGAGATTGTTCTCCCTCAGAAATTACAGTGATACAGCCTCGAGGTCCTGCTTCTGCCAAAAACGACACACAGAATGGACCCATGGACAGCTCTTCAACCTCAATGCAAAACCAAATGCAGCTCAGTCACACACTTTCAACAGCAAGTTTCTATATTAAATTAATGGGGACGAGACATAGAGCTGCTGAGATCTCCATTCTGATTGGTCAGAAGGTGTTCTAATGCAGTCGCTCTAATACATACATGTTATCGTTTCTATAGTAACAACTAAGTGAGCGTGACTTGTACGGCAGGCACCATCATTCAAGCCTAAAAAGTAACGGATTTGTTAAAAGAAAAAAAAACCATTTGTGTCATGTTACCTTCAAAAGAGACAAAAGAGAGAAGCTGCCGGGAACTGACCGACAGCAGCTCTGACATAAGTGATAACAGGAAGCACAGATATGACCACATTCAATCAAATTCAGCGTTGTGATATGTTAGAACTTCCCCGCTACATGTGCGATGTTTGTTTTTCCTCAACGCTCTCTAGTTTATCAACTAGAACTTGGAGCAGCTATTTTCTGGTATTGAACACATAAGGTAGCTACGAGGTTGCGTTACACGACCTGATTCATTTTAACCAAGGAGCTACGAACACAATAGACTACATGACAAGCAATTCATTTAAACTTTGAACAACAGCTCGCTCAGAGCACCGGTTTGGTTTAGAGCTGCGCATGGGACTTTATTACTTTTTTTTTTTTTTATAAATCTCTATGCTATTCACGGATCCCACCTGCCCCTTCAGAACGACTGCCTAATCACACACGCATCCAGAGTTATTTTCTAATAAACTTAGTTGGTTCTTTGCCAAAATAATCCAAAAATAATTAGTCAGGAGAGTAAAAGGACTTCCTTTCCCACAACTTTTTTGTTGAGTCCCCCCAAGGATTCCAGTCCCGAAGCGAAACTCTAACACCGAGTTTGATTCTCAAAGCTTTCATGGAACTCTGGTCTGGGGAACAAAAACTGCCCCACCAAAGAAGCACCCAAGCGATACTGCATTCAAATTTGACAAAAAATAAAAGAACTTTGAGAACATCGATCAGGAGCACAACCACTGGCAAAAACTGCCATGTACCCAGGAAACCGCTTCTTAAAACAACAAAGGGTTGTAGTGATATGTGCTGAATATCGAGGTATATAATAATTCATAATGGATTACCAGCACATCCAGTAGTGATGATGGTTAACCCAACACCCAAGGGTATACTCTGAAAAACAAAACACCCACACTGCCAGGAAATGGTAATACTTTAACTGTGTTATCTCACACACACCTACGTAGATAGAGAAAGAATCTCGCCTATTTCCTCATAAAAAGGAAGTAAGTACTGTGAACACACCCTGCAGTTTCTCACATTCTGTGGCTTTTATCCAGATTCGGTACAGTCCGTATTAAAGCTGCAGCTTGACGCCTATCACTGAGAAGGGTGTGATGACGTAATCCGGCGGTGGGATAATCCAGGATAATGATCTGATTCACTCCGCAGGTGGACCACTTGCTCAGTTTCGATTCGGTGAAAGGATTTACGTGATTATAGTTAGATTCCTTATAGATAATGAGAAAGCTATTATATACTGTACGTACACACTGTATGACGTGAATTTCTGACAAATTCGGACGAACATTAGGATTATTACTGTTAGAAGACTTCCATCGTATGACCTTTCAGGAAGAAAAATCAGACTGACTGTTCACTTAAAAGTCTATTCGAATAGTTTGCGTTTTGTAACTAACCACCTGCCACATGTTCATATAATAATAATAATAATAATAATAATAATAATAATAATGATGATACTCCTAGGCGTATGATATCATCGTATGTCATCCATGATGATTTTGAAACCTTCATTAAACTTGGAGTAGTCTGATGAAGAAATGATCAGATCCAATATTGTGTGTGTGTGTGTGTGTGTTTGTGTGTGTGTGTGTGTTAAATTAATAGCACACTTGCTTGTAACAAACAGCTGAATTTAAATCTATCAACATACAATACGATTTCCTTCTTTAGCAAATTTATCGTAAAGCACAGCAAGGCTCCCATCATGTATTTTTCACCAACTTCACATTGTCCAAAGAGCTTCTGCCGTGTATTCTCTCTGAGACGCTGAGCAAATATTTTCATCCACCAACTCAACTCCTTCCAACTCCAGATTTCAAATGAGCTCGTAACATATGCCTCAGATCTGGGGAACTTTTTGAGTCCTGTCAGAGTAAGTAATGTTTGTTCGGCGTGGTGTTTGTTAAGTAGGGAAATAAAACACTCCAGGAAGTGCTGCTGTAGGAAAATACTCAGTGACGGGGTGGTGTGATCTGGCCTGATGTAAAGCATGGTTCCTTTTAAGATTACAGTCTTTAACTTATTAATGAATGACGCATTGTGCTTATTTTTAAACCTATTTATAGTTACATTTAATGCTGTGGAACATCTGCTTAATGAGAGAAAAAACAAACTTAGCTTGTCGTGTGATTAAAAAACTTTTATTAAAAGCGCAAACTTCTGAGGACTTTCCTGTATCTTTACAAAGCGCTGACACTGGAGACTCCTTCCATGAATGTTGTTTAACATACAGAAAGCACCTCTGAAAAATTAGCTAATCTTAAATCAGGCTACATTAAAAAAATACTACTGAGGGGTACAACAGGGTTGCCAGGGGCCCACTTTTTAGGCCAGATTGTGGTACTTTTGAAACAAAAAAGTCTCAGTTATTTTCAGGCAATGCTGAGACACCACTGTACAGTATCGATTTTGAATTTTGCGTATCGTTACACATCTACGATGCGCATTAGAGTTTCTTCAGTGTGCTTCAGAGCAGCTGTTTCACTCGACACAACAATAACAGCCTTTCAGAAACAAAAACACAGCCTCGTCCTGACATCCTCTAATCTCCAGGATAGCGGTGTATCCAAACACCTTCAAACGCTTCAGTTTAGCCCCACTGCGCACTGCTAAACAGCACCATCACCTGAAGCGGGGGAAAAAAAACAGAAACTGGTGTGATAAAAGCACCTGACAAGCGGGGCGGTTCATAAAAAATCTCCTTTTCCATCCCCAGGGTGCATCTACTCTTCTGTAATAAACATCGCAGCTTCTGGACGAGGGCCAGCCATTTGCATAGCTCTCAGAGAGAGTAGATTAGCGACTTGCTTTGCCGCTATATCATAAATTATTCATGTGTAGCCCCTTAGGAGAGATGACACTTTTGTAAAAGGTGCAAAGTCAACACACAGTCTCTCAAAAAAAAAAGCTGCGTTTCTTCACAACAGTATGCTGAATGTTGGAACTGGCTTGGAAGAATTCATTTCGAATTACAATGTCGGTTCATAAGAGTTCCTTCCAGGCCAGGGCTCGTTCTTTTTTACCCCCCATATGAGTGCCTAGCTTAATCAACAAAAAATAAATTCGATTAAAGCTACGTAATGATCACAAAGAGCTGAGCCGACAGCTGCAATATGCGTGTTAGGCAGGAACCAATATTAAACTCCAATATCGCCATAATTGCTCAGCTTTCTATCATGGTTTGTTATATTATCATGGGGCAGTTGTGGCCTAATGGTCTGAGAGTCGGACTTGTAACCCGAAGGTGAACCTGAAGGTGGTGGGTTCGAGT
>CM074969.1:10363037-10374150 GCA_037577455.1 Pangasius macronema
CTTCTTCACCTCTTTCCCACACTCTCCATTACTCTGGCCTGTTGACCCCAAGTACTTAAACTCCTGTACCTTCTTCAGCTCTCCCTTTTTAAAAAACATAAATAAATAAAATTGCATTAATTAATGCACAATCTGCTCAGTTGTTATAATTCCCAGGAAAAGTGTAATAAAAATGTTCTATAAACCTCACAATAACTCCCTAAACTTTCAATACAATTATCAGTATAATGATATTGTTTCTTGTTTAATTGCCATTTCGCTCATTCTCGCTGAGAGGCAAATGGACTTCAGCAGCTTTGTATTCATCAGTTCTAACAGACTACACTTTATTCTAAGTTTAGATGAACTGTAAAAAGTATTAACGATGTTAATATTGTAATACTATATAATATTATGAGTGCTGAATAATATGAAACAGAGTCGACCAAATGATCGATACTTAAAGTTCCCATGAAAATGCTTGAGAGCCGTGATTTGATTCCATACGTTGTCTTATTTCCTTTGAAACAGGAAGTCGGAGTAATGGTGCCTTGAAATGCTTGACTGATTTACAAACCAGCCAATAACACAACAGCGCCAAATCTAAATAAACCTAACAGTAGCTTAGTGCTTAATACGGAGAACGGTGAAGAGTTTAGCAAGAGCCTTTTTTTGTTTGTTTTTTTTGTTAGCAAGCCACGTTTGCTGCTACTGAGCGACTACTGTAGAACAAGACCAAGGGGCGGGACATATACGTCTATATATAATCAGCACGAGTATGAGTCATGACAAACTATTGTTTTTGTCATTTTTTTTCTAGACAGTGTTCTACTGCTCTCCATAACACTAAGGTACAAGTACGAAAAAGCTCTGAAACACCCATTTTAATTCCAGAGGCACTTTAAGAGGTGCTTCTCGCAGTTTGGAGATCCATTACTCACTAAAGAAAATTACAGTAGGTAATTTGGCAAACGCAGCCATGACACTCATCTGTAATCCAAGCCCAAGCCAAATGGAGATACGGGCAAATGAATGGTGGGCAGATGGAGCACAAGCACACCAAAGTGCCTCCTCACACATATGAAGGGAACTGAATTGCACCACAGCATGAATTCTGGCATGAGCTGCCTCTGACTCAAATGATTCCACTTCCTGTTTCCTGTTCCGTGACTTATGTGAGCTGTCCTCACCCTGCACAATCTGCAACTGAGCCCAGGCATTCTGCCCATCCCTGTGGCCACAGCATGGTATATACATGCTATACTGCGCTGCTCTAGTAACCCGAACAGCGAGTCTGCTACACTTCACTCGCGATCCTCCAGACTGCGCTTTAACTGCAGTGCTGCTGACAGACAGACAGGCTCTTCCCATATTCTCATTTGGCCTTTTATCCAAAGTGTGTGTAAACGCACTGTCTACATCTACGATCTCCGCCTGAACTGGCTAAAAGTGCTGTAAAACCTGAGTACGTCCATAACGGCAATAAAGATGCAATCAATTATTAAACATATTCTACTAAAGGCGGTTGTAGACTGACTTGTCACTCGTCACTTACTTCTCACTCTGTGCGAGATGATCCTAATAAACTCTTGGCTGAATTTGTTAACAGACTCTGTGTTGACATGAAGATCCTCTCCATGAAGATCCTCGAACAACAGACTCGCAATGAAACTAAACTACTACATTCTGCTTACATCATCGATCAGCGTGAGCCGGGCGTGTGCAGAAAATGGAGCTGTGGAAACAGAAGGTGAGAATTGCCTGAGGTAATAAAGATATTTTTTTGGTCCGTTAACATGTTTTGGTTACATTTCATCACTGATGCTACTTGTGTGTGTTTGTAACACTGTATGTGTGTGTTTTGTGTAATCCTATGCCGTCCTCCCATAGGTGGTTTTACGATTTGAATCAAAACTTTGAATACTGACAGAGCTTCCTTGGCTCTTTGTCTCTGAAAATCTGCCATAAATCTGCCATTTACAGCCTGATGTTTTTGTCATAGACAAAATTCGCACATCGCACAACAGTTCTGTGGTTGCGAGTTGAGTCACCGGCGTACAATTTAGCACTAAACGTTTCTGTTCATCACTTTCTCTGCACAAGCCCGGACCACGATAAATGATAACATAAGCAGGAAGGAGCCATTTTCTTTAAACTGCTGCTCTATTGTTAGCGGATCTTCATTGCATCATCTGATATGAAGATGGTTTTACTGCAGGCATCTCATGCTATATGACACAGTAATAAAGACGGCTGAAATCACACAGATTAAATCTACAGCGCGTCCCAAAAGGCTGCATATATAAGGGAAATGAACACTTTTCAGCAAAATATCCTCCAGAAATTTTCAGATTTGGATTATATATATATTTTTTTTTCAGACTGCCTTTAAGAATGCCTCTGACAAAAGAAGTAGTACTGAAATCATTCTCATGGCTGGATCGGGAAGCTGTCGCAAGCTTGCGATGAACTTTAACAGGAAACGTGGCAACCACATCACACACGACACTGCTGCCAAACTTATTAACAAAGTCAAAAAAGACTGGAAGTGTTGCGGGCCGACTGAGAAGTGGACGTCCACGAACATCCACTGACGAAGACACAACCGATACGGTGCTGGCGTACATAGTCCCCAGGGTTTAGAGACTTTTGGGGCATGCTGTAGTTTCAAGACTCAGTGATCTCATCTCACGACCACAGAATCCTTTTACGATGTGAGAACAAAATTGGCGATTTCAGTGGAGAGGAGCTGTGAGTGGCTAAGAAAGAAGAAAGATCCTGCACTACAGAAAGGAAACTCATTGAGTGACAGAGAAAATAATCCCACAGGAAGTTCTTAAGAGTTTATGAATAGAGTAAAGGAGTGCCATCAACTGCAGCAGATTTTTTTTTTCTCCACCCCTGCTATACTCAAGCCTGGGCTTGTCCTGCTGCAGTAACACTGTACACATATGAGAAGTTTATGAACACATCCGCACTGTGTTGTAAACAAGGATTTCTCTGGGAACAACAACAAACAAGAGCAAATAACAAGTCCAAGTCCCACCCTGAAGCCTGCTCCACTCAGTGCACCTGGCTTAGAGAAAATACCTGCATTCCCCCCTCACTCAGCTTCCTGTCTTCTAGTTCTTCTACTTTTTTCTTCTCTGGAATTATTACTATTATTAGATAGCTACCGGCTTTTCAAGGACATTGCACTGTTTCTGTTGGCGCGTCGTCAAACCCTAACGTCACATCTGTAACATTACTGGAACTTAGCTAGCTAGCCAATTAGCCGGGTTTGGGTTTGACAGCTACTAACATGAATAATGGCTTCTTCCTGACTTTGTGCCCGAACTATTCAGTCAGTCTTGCTTCAGGCTTTAAGTGAAACACATTACAAAAACTATGTCGAATGTTTAACCCGATAAGAAGCTCTTCTACTTGTGCCGGAGTATCTGTATGTTATGTGCCGTATCGCACTTCCGAGCGCTACTCCGTCTCCCCTCCCATAGCAGCTCCACAAGCCGATTAACAGCGAGCCTCCGCCACTTTCAGGAACCAGCGGAATAAAAACAATGCAACACTTACCGACTGAATCACTCAGGCAGTAAAGCAGCACCAAGAGTTTAAACAAAACCATGGCGAATAAATTCATCGCGCGCACATTGACCCCGCCAAGGCTTCTGCGTGTATATGTGTGTGTGTGCGTGTGTGTGTGTGTTTCAGTTTTTCAGTTTCGATACCTATAAAATCTTAAAGGCACAGCAGCCCGTGTTTACGGCGGCGGCGGCTGCTGCCCCTCTGCGGCGTGACGTCACCGCTCGTCTCCAGCGACCGGACGTCACTGATTCCAAACGGCGTGACGCCAGAGCCAGGAAGTGCCGTAAGCCCCGCCCCCTAGTGAATACTGAGATATAACATATGCTACACAGAAAATAGGAAAGAAACACTGAAAGTCATTTATACCCGTTTACTTGTTTTAACTTACATTCTGACACTGGGGCTTTACTTTCTTTTCTGGAATTTAAATTCTGTTTGTCCCAGGTTCAATTGTTTGTGTGTGTGTGTGTTTATATACACACACACACACACACACACACACACACATATATACATACATACATATAAAACAATTGAACCTGGGACAGATAGGATTTAAATTCCACAAAAAAATATGTATACATGTTATATATATATATATATATATATATATATATATATATATATATAAATATATAATTTCCTCTATATACAGAGTTCTTCCTATAATCATTTGGAATATGTAGGAAGATACTCTTGGCATTGAAGTGTGTTGCAAACTTTAGAATCACAGCAAAAAAAAAAATAAAAGGTTATTTTTTATATCCAAGGCACACTCTTCTTCTGATGGTTTTATATTAATAAAATCAAATAAACATCTTCTCATTTAATGAAACGTAAATAACAAATAATAGTAGTGGCCTGCCATCAGTACTGCATGGTAAAGTCGCCATCATGTGGCCAATGTCAGTACTGCAAGAGTAAAGCGTGTTCACGTTTTAACCTTTACACTCCAGTAAAAGGTTAGTAAATTATATCTCTTCATATTTACATTCTTCAGATTTTTTTAAAGATAATTCGGATCAATGCAAAACATAAATCCATTATACTAGATATAAGAGAGTTTTAGAGTTTAGTCTTAAAATTTAAAGGAATTGTAACTAAAGAGAGAAACTGGCTGATGTGACTCTTTTGGCTTGTGGATTCAAAACAGGATATTTTTAATTTAGAAAAGCTAAACACGGACTATCCTAGAGGTTAAAAACATTTGTGAATTTTGGTTTAAATAATCTGACTATTCCTGCATTTTATAACTCATGATCCACCCAGTGTGTAATACATGTGTAATCAAGACAAAAATGAAAAGAAAATAAGAGGGGAAAGGGTTTTAATTCCTTCTTATTTTTCTTCTGACTGTTTTCATCACAATAATAATAATAATAATAATAATAATAATAATAATAATAATAATAATAACAACAACTATAATAATAATAATAACAATGATAACAATAATATTGCTGTTGCTATTATTATTACTTCACTTCACTATTATTATTATTATTGTTGTTGTTGTTGTTGTTGTTGTTGTTGTTGTCGCTGTTGCGCATGCGCAGTGACAGGCGGGTAGGGCCGCAGACTGGCGGTTGTGTCAGTTTGTGCGCATGCGCTCTGTAATCGCGCTCCTCTTAGCTCGTGCGTTGAATCCCTGCGCGTGACTGATTTCAGCAGAATACAGTTATTACCGTTATTAACCGTGAAGAAGAAATCCACCTGCAAATGTTTATAAACGCTTAGAGTTATGTTCACCTTTTTCTATAAGCTTTCCAAACATTAAACGGCATTTATACATGATGTTAAACGTGGAAACAACACCAATCTTCTATATAAGTCTTGTTTAAAAAAGGTGAACAAGTCGCTAGTTATCGGCTTAGTTCCGTGCGATAGAAACAACGGTGTCGTCCGATTGAACAGTTGGTAATAGTGTTCTTCCCTTCTAGTGCGCATAAGCTAGTGTACGAGTGAGCAGGAAGGGACGCGCCGATCGGAACACGGCCAGAGTGAATTATTAGGAGTCTCCAGAGCGGTGACGTAAGAGGCAGAGACGTCGTCGTCATGGCGTCGACGGCGCTGCTGAGACCGGAGCTGTGTTTTTAGTTGGAAAACGGGGCTGCGCTCGACGAGCTGTCGAGATGGAGAGGAATGTGAGCCTGCACGGAGACGCCGCGGCAGGAGAAACGGGAGGAAACAGCGCGAACGCCGAGCTGTCGGTCAGCAGTTTGGGTCCGAGTTGCACAACAAGCGCCACTACTACTACTACTACTACTACTCCTCCAAGTGCTAATGCTAATGCTAGCGCTAACGCCGCGTCTCGCGCAGACAGAGCGGATGTTTGTGAAATGATGGAGGCAGGCGGAAAGCTCGTGCAGTCTGGAGAAGAACCGGGGAACGGGTTGGGTCACGCTGCGTGTGAATCCGCTGCCGGAAATGATGACGCTCCAAACTCGAAGTTAGTAAACAAGCCGAGCAGAGAGGAGCCCTCTGTAGGGACTGCAAGTGGGCGAGCGGATGTTCCAGAGCAGGAGGTCCAGGAGGCGAGCAGTGTGTGTGCTGACAGCAGCGCTGCCAAGGCCAAGTCCGAGTCTCATGAAGGCACTCTGTCTCAGGGGCTGCCCAGCCTGGACTCCCTGGAGTCCTTCTCTAACCTGAACTCCTCCTGCCCCAGCTCTGAGCCCGTCAGTGAAGGTTTGGAGGATCAGGAGAAGGGACTGGCGGTGGTCCCTCAGGGCCAACTTGGGGCAGAAGGGGGCAAAGCTCAGAGCTGCAAGGACCGAGGCGGTGCAGGTCAGTCCATCTACCACATCAAGTGGATCATGTGGAAGGAGGAGAACACGCCTATCATCACCCAGAATGAGAATGGCCCATGCCCTCTGCTGGCTATTATGAATGTGCTTCTGTTGGCCTGGAAGGTAAATAATAATAANAATATATTAGGAGATTTGTTTGTGAATGTTTGGGCTGGGCTCTCACACCTTGTGAGTGAGTCAGACTGTGTGAACAATAGCTTATTGCACAGCATAATGCAATATAACCCTTCCCAGCTAAAGTCGCAACCTCACACACACATCACCGCTCTCCTCTCCTCTACTCTTTGATTGTTTTTTTAATTATTATTATTATTTAAAAAAATCTACAGTCCGGTATTTTTCTGAACCAAATTGTGAAGCTCAACTTAAACACTATACTTATGTTAACACGAAGGAGCTCTTCATGTGCAGGTTTGTTATCTGAAAGGAATGAAGTAAATATAATGAACGTTAACATATTCTCAGCGTGAGAGTAAAGCGGTTGTCCTGTATGGAATACGACTGGAATACAAGTTCATATCTTCTTCAGTCAGGAGCCTTCTGTCATCACGGCTTGAATCCGGCAGCACATCTGGAAATGCGTTCAGGCCAGAAAGGTCCTGTTTGTTGGATTTCCTCTCATCACAAAATTCTACAGCCTTTCCAGCGCTCATTTAAAGCTGTTTTCCCTGGCATGCTGTCATCCCGTCCTGCGTGTGTCTTGGTTACGCAGTCCATAAATGGTCAC
This sequence comes from Pangasius macronema, assembly GCA_037577455.1. Lineage (NCBI taxonomy): Eukaryota > Metazoa > Chordata > Actinopteri > Siluriformes > Pangasiidae > Pangasius > Pangasius macronema. Next base: position 10,370,133 of record CM074969.1, read on the forward strand.
CGGTGTACAGCTCTCTGCTGAATTTCAGCCTCAGCCTCATTTGCATCATAAAGATAACGTTTAATTACTGTGTTTGACGGCTACCTGGCAGGCAGAGAAGGCTCCTTGTGAGTGCTCGTGCTTTAATCTTCAAAACGAGGCTCGCTATCTCTCAGCTTCACGGCTGCTTTTGAAAACCTGCGTGTTTGGAAACGATTGGTACACCGAGGACGGAATTTAAAGAAAAAGGGTCGGTGAAAAATGTCCCAGTTTCCCCCAACGTAGCAGATTTGCTAATACATGATAAGTGCCTGACGCTTGCTTCTTTAATTTTCCACTAGAGCTTTGAGGCTAATGTAGCTAATAAATAATGGACGTAATGGAAATCGTTTGCACAAATCTTCATATGCCTGCATTAAATGGCGTTGTTAAGCTACAGTAGTAATATTAGCAGGATTTAAACTACAAGTACAGAGTGCAGCCGTGTTATCCACTTCATTTTCAGCTCTCCAGGACGATTCCACTTTGAAAGTTAAAAAATTAAAATGATTCCAGTTTAAAATCCACGATGGCTGCCCTCATAATATTACAGTGTTCAGCTGAAACTGTGCTCGTGTTTAAAAACGACAGTAAATCAGACTGTGTTATAAACTACACCAGCAAGTTTGAGTGATGAACTGGATGGTTTGAGGGAGATATTTACGGGAAATATTCTGGATATATTTCCATTCCTTTGTTTGCTACATTACTGTCATGGCTCCAGTGCCAATCTAAAGAAGCAAACATCAGACGCCCAACATGTCTTGGCTGATCGACGACACGTTAAGGTTAACATTGTGTAGATTTGATCTTAACATTACTGCTTTTCTGGTCTTTTCCAGGTCAAGTTGCCACCAATGATGGAGATCATAACAGCGGAGCAGCTGATGGAGTATCTGGGTGAGTATAAACTGATTCATTTTGATTCATTGCTTTATGTCTCTTCTGTATTGCAGACAGTCTTTATAAAGACCAAACATTACTAATAGTTCACCTTAACGGCACCGCAGTTCGATTCATTTCAAACAGCAATGTTGGGAGGTTATGATGATGAATCGAAATGAAGTCCAATACACACATTTCTCTTTTTATTACTAGTATAATAATATTTAGAAATAAGGATATACGAAGCTGACATTGAGTATTGGAGCTGAAATCAGCCTGAATGTTCAGTATCGGATGAGATTAGACATATTCATTTATTCAATCCACTCACGTATTGCCTGTTAGATATGTCACCTAACTCACTTATACGTAGTTTGCTCACTTATTGTATTAGTACTGTATTGAAAATGTGTAGCACAAAACAGAATCTTGTATAGTTCAGACTGTTAAAAGAGAAACACAAAGCTCAATTATTTCCAAACACGGACTGTCCCGACCTGAACCTGTGTTAGAGAGAGGAGTAAGACAGTCACACACACACACACACACACACACACACACACACACACACACACACACACACACAGGTTTAGAATTTCTGAAGCAGGAAACTCTTAAAACAGCCTCAAGGCACTCACTGATTGCTAGTTTGTCTTTAGGGTGGAAATCCAAGCCTAAGATGCTGTGGTTATCCGAATTACAGGATAGTGGACTGCAAATCTTCTGGGAACTCTGTTAGGACACATTCTGTGTGTTTTGCGTAAAGCTTTATATATCAAGGTTGAGCGTATGTTTAATCGTTTGTAGTTAAGCTTAACATCATGGAAACAAGTTAGTTATTGTCATCACTTATGTTATAAGAGCTGTAAGCAGTTGTTCCCTCACAAAGCTCTCTCTCTCTCTCTCTCTCTCTCTCTCTCTCTCTCTCTCTCTCTTTTTTTTTCCCTCTCTTTTTAATTTAGTTAAAGTCAATAAGACAAAAAGTCAGCTTGTCATGTTACTGAGAAACCAGAAAGTGCAAAGTCTGCCTCTGTCCCGAAGACTTGCCCTTGTTGGAAAATGTAAAGCCAAAGCTTTACCTCTGACACTGGAGACTCCTTCCAAGCATGCTAAATAAAGCTCTCCTCACAGAAAACATTTAAACAATGCACCTCTTTAAAATATATGTTTATGAGTCTGCCATACAATCCCTGTTAATGAGTTATTACTGTAGACATGATGGCGTATTTGAATGTAAATATAATATAAAACTGATTTTGCTTGGAGCCGGAATGACTATCAGGGCTGCTGTTATGGCAGATTCATTTCAGATCGACATTTCCTGACTAATCAGAGTCGAGAATTCATCAGCGCTGTGGTATTAGAATTTTCAAAGACGACTTCATGTCAAAACTCGAGTCAGCATTGTGCAAAATACAATATCGTGCTAGACAATGCAATGATTTTGCTCACATCCGTGCTATTTTTGACCACATTTCCGTGCATGCGCGGGTGGGAGGAATATATTAACCAATAATACATAATGTTTTACTTCCACCTTCCCCATCTGTGAGTCAGGGAGTCGGTCTGCGTGTCTGAAAGGGAATCTACAGATTAGCCTTCACAAACGGACAGCTGGCGTGCGTGTGCAGGAGGCCGGCGTTCTGATGGACAGCATCAGGTCTGGGGAATACCCCCCTTACGTCAGGGGAACTCGATCCGTGCCCCGCTGCCCCTCCTAGGCACCGCTCTGGCACCGCACCCACGCTGTAATCTGTGGTGGGGGGTGTGGGCGTGTCCTATTACGGAGGAATCGTTAGCTTTCTTCTGCACCTGGCGTAAAAAGTCTGTAACTGTGGGTTTTCGTTACACCACTCGGTTCGAAATGTTTAAAATGTAATTTAGCGTTGCCTTATTGATTTGTCTTGATGTTGCAAAAAAGAAATATGAAATACAGCAGCTGCTAAGTTATGTGACAGCCGGGAAGTTTTGAAAGGGGTCCAGATTAGTCATGCTGGAGAGAGAGAGAGAGAGAGAGATAGAGAGAGAGTTATTCATACCCCTCACATATCACACCCTGCTGATTTTCTCTAGCTGACAAAATACAGAAAAGAAATACGTGCATTCTTCTCATAGCTAAATGAGAAACATTATGCTCATGTTGGGATCAGGTGACAGTTGTCATAATCGTGAGTCGTGCGATGACAGCTTGACTTTGGATTTTCTCTGCAGTGTTGAGAGGAGAGAAGGTTTTTGGTGGCCATAATGACTCAATAGTAAACATGTGGTTCATGTGTCTGTGGCTGTTTGATTTACTAGACCAAAATCACTGACTTGAGGTTGAAACGCCGTTCGGTGAAGGCCTGCTTTCTGCTCGGCGCACGTGTAAAGATGATGGCCGTGTTTAACTAAATCGCAAACTAGAGAGCATGTATGTGGTATGTGTGTATTATACTGATTATATTATACTGAACAAATATGAACGTAGAGAAAGCAGTCCCATAATTACATTTGGAAGCTGGAGACTCCTTACAGAAAGCTTTACTGTAAATACCAGCACTTTTTTTTTTTTTTAAATCCACTGTTTAGGTGGAACGTCGGCCGTACAAACCCCTGTGAATAGTTACAATTGTAATGTATTAGAGCAATATAATAAATGAAGCTGTGATTTGTCTAGCAGTTGGCAGTAATACTTTAATTTCAGTCCATGTCTGCTGGAAAAGCAGTAATTAATCTTCTAATGTTCTGGAAGTGGACCGTAGCATCTCTGTAAGTGTGTCAGGAACCAGGACCAGGCTCGCTGTGTGCATGACATCATTCTGAGGCAGAAAGGACGTTTTCAATCATGAAAAATGTTCTCCAGACGAGTATAAAGCTCGTGCCTCTGTAAAGTTACTTATCAGATTGCACAGTCTCAGATCACAATGTAATTTGAATAAAACAGTTATTGCTCATGGATGCTTGAAACACAGCCTGTATTTTTACTGCTGGAAATAAAAACACAATCTAGACTACTCCTGTTTAATCCACTCAATACCGCGGCTGAGGTGAGACCCTCGAGCACGGCACCGATCCCCCAACTGCTCCCCGGCGCCGCAGCTAAAATGGCTGCCCACTGCTCCGGGTGTGTGTTCAC
>CM074969.1:10386528-10412529 GCA_037577455.1 Pangasius macronema
TTTATCATTTTAGGTGTAACATGGGGCACTCAGGGCAACAAGCGCCCCATATTGTTGGCCATATTTTTGGGTCTTTTTTTTTTTTTTTTTTTTTTTTTTAATCAAAACATTACAGATTGCATCTTAATACACTCTTACAGATTAATATAAATACACTCATTGGTCACTTTAATAGTAACATTTTGTACATCTGCATATTCATGTTGTTATCCAGTTAGCCAGTCATGTAATGCATAAAATCATTCAGATCTGCAGGCACTTGTTGAGGTCAGGGGAGAATGGCCAGACTGGTTCGAGCTGACAGGAAGGCTGAGATAACTCTAATAACCACTCTTTACAGCTGTGGTGAGCAGAAAAGCATCTCCGAATGCACATACAATTATATAAGTGTATAAGTGTACAGGTGTTCCTATTAAAGTGACCACTAAGTATATATAATGAGAGATAAAATAGAGGGAGAATAACACTGATTATGCAAGAAACTAAGCTGCTACACTCATTTCCCCAGCATCCTCTCTGATTTTTGAGTATCTAAGAAACAGGATACTTTTTGTTTTTCAGTTTGTTCAAAGATCTCATAGGGACTTAAATTTAATGCAGTAAAACAAAAGTTTTCATACTTCTCTCTCTCTCTCTCTCTCTCTCTCTCTCTCTCTCTGTCTCTGTCTCTCTCTCTCTCTCTCTCTCTCTCTCTGTGTAGATGAGTGATATAGTGAAGGCGGTGGGGAACTGCAGTTATAACCAGCTGGTTGAGAAGATCATCAGTTATAAGCAGTCGGAGAACAGCGAGCTGGCTGGAGAAGGTGCGAGGGTCCTTTCATTCCTCTGTTACCTCCAGCCCTTTATGTCTCTTTCTTCCATCGTTTTCAAGGATTTTCTTTTCTCATGCTCTCATCTGGTGAAAGTAATTGTGGCATTGGCTGTTTTGTGAATAGGACAGTCTTTATGTGAAAAGCATCAGGGATGTGTGTGTGTGTATGTGTTAAATATTGTGATTTATTGTATAACTGATTACTGACTCTCTCTATCTGTTTCTCGCTCACTCGCTTTTTCTTGCTCGGTTACTTGTTCTCCTTGTACGTGTTTTCATTTACATCACATTGTTCATTAGGCTAAATTTTTCATGCCTCTTTCATCACATAAATATTTAAATAAATGATGGCAAAGTTAGTCATGAAGTCTGTAGCCACACACACACACACACACACACACACACACACACACACACACACACATCGTTTCTCTGTTTTTCTTTTGTTCTTCAGCTTGGGTGTGTCCCTTCCTTTCTGCTGTATCACACTGTTTCTATCTGAAGACATATGTAGTCAAACAACCCTCTCTCTCTGTGTGTCCCCCCCCCCATCTGTTTCTACCTCTCTCTGTCTCTCTCTCTACCTCTCTCTTTCTCTCTCTCTACCTCTCTCTGTCTCTCTCTCTTCCTCTCTCTCTCTCTCTCTCTTCTTCTCTCTCTCTCTCTCTCTTCTTCTCTCTTTCTCTCTCTCTTCTTCTCTCTGCCTCTCTATCTACCTCTCTCTTTCTCTCTTCTTCTCTCTGTCTCTCTCTCTACCTCTCTGTCTCTCTCTCTCTTCCTCTCTCTCTACCTCTCTCTCTACCTCTCTCTGTCTCTCTCTCTACCTCTCTCTGTCTCTCTCTCTCTACCTCTCTCTTTCTCTCTCTCTTCTTCTCTCTGTCTCTCTCTCTTCCTCTTTCTGTACCTTTCTCTACCTCTTTCTTTCTACTTCTACTCTCTCTCCTACCATAAGCTGGGTCTGTGTCTGCCTCTCCATCTACATGCTGTGGTTATGTATGTGTACACTCACCATCCACTTTAATAGGAACACCTGTACACCTGCACAATCATATGGCAGCAGCTCAATGCATAAAATCATGCAGACACGGCTCAAGAGCTTCAGCTCATGTTCACATCAAACATCAGAACGAAGAAAAGGTCTGATCTCTGTGGCTATAACTGTGGCATGGTTGTTGGTGCCAGATGGGCTGGTTTGAGTATTTCAGAAACTGCTGATCTCCTGGGAATTTCACACACACCAGTCTCTAGAGTTTACACAGAATGGTGTGGAAAAATAAAAAACATCGAGTGAGGAACAGTTCTGTGGGGGTAAACGCCTTGTTGATAAGAGAGGACAGAGGGAAATAGCCAGACTGGTGTGAGCTGCCAGGAAGGATATAGATCTCTCACAGCTGAAGATTAGAAGAAGAATAAATCACCTGGTCTTTTTCCAGTCTTCAACGATCCAGTTTCCATGAGTCTGTGCCCATGATTTACATTTACATTTATTCATTTAGCAGACGCGTTTGTCCAAAGCAACTTACAAATGAGAAATACAAGCAAAGCGATAAATCAAGCAGAGAACAGTATGAGTAGTGCTAGGAGAGCAAAGTGCACAGAGTATAAGTGTAAGTGCAGTTGTTTCTTTTTTCTTTTTTTGAGTGGGAACAAGTTAGGGATTAGTTAAGTGTTCACAGAAGAAGTAGATCTTATAGCAATGAATTCTGCTGTCCAGATTGAGGTTGGAAGTTTGTTCCACTGCTGAGGGACAGTCAGTTTGAAGGTTTTGGAAAGGGACCTCACGCCTCGCTGACCAGGCGTCGGTCATTAACTGATCGCAGGATGCAGGAGGGAACATAAGCCTCAAGGAGAGTGTTGAGGTAGGGGTAGCCTCATATTCACGATAACCTCATATTCACGATAACCTCATATTCACGATAGCCTCATATTCTCGATAGCCTCCTATTCACGATAACCTCATATTCTCGATAGCCTCCTATTCACGATAGCCTCATATTTTCATTTTTGGCTGACAGGAGTGGAACCTGATGTGGTCTTCTGCTTTTGTAGCCCATTCACCTCAGGGTTTGATGTGTTGTGCATTCTGAGGTCACAGTTGTAAACAGTGTTTATTTGAGTTACTATAGACTTCCTGTCAGCTCAGACCAGTCTGGTCATTCACCTCTGATCTCTCTCATCAAGAAGGTGTTTCAGCCTGCAGACCCTCCACACACAGGATGGTTTTTTTTTTTGTTTTTTTGCACCACTCTCTCTAGAGACTGTTGTGTGTGTAATTCCCAGGAGATCAGCAGTTTCTGAAATACTCATACCAGCCCATCTGGCACCAACAACCATGCCACAGTTAAAGTCACGGAGATGACAGGTTTTCCTCATCCAGCTGATTGACGTAAACATCGACTGAAGCTTTTGGTCTGTATCTGCATGATTTTATGCCTTGTGCTACAGCTACATGATTGCATAAATGAGCAGGGGTACAGGTGTTCCTATTAAAGTGGATGGTGAGTGTATACTCTCCACAATCATCACAACACCAGTTGAAGGAAGATCTTTTAGAATTGATGCCAAGGCTCACTGAAGCTGTTCTGGTGGCCCGACTTCATATTGTTTTTCCTTTCATTTGTCACATGTCAGTAGTTTCAGCAGAGACAGTGAGGTCAGTGAGAGAGAAGGTTGAGGCTTGTCAGTGTTTTTATGCCATTTTCAGTTCACCTCACAAACAGCAGAGGCTCTAAATATTGCAGAGCCACTTTAATGTTAAGGTGTTTATTTATAAAATCACTAACTGATCCACACCTTTTCCCACTTAGGCTTCAGTTCAGGGTTGAGACTGGTATAATTATACAGTACGACATGTACCTGCCTGTTTGTATGGGTGTGTGTTATATTTCTGCCTTTACAGCAGTCTGATGCTGTGTGTGTGTGTGTGTGTGTGTGTGTGTGTGTGTTTGGTGATTAACTGTAGGACACTGGTACATGGATGCGTAATGATGTGTATCTTTGTGACGTGTGTTGCGTCAGGCTTGGTGGCGGAGCAGTTCCTTCACAGTACGGCCACGCAGCTGACCTACCACGGCCTGTGTGAGCTCACATCCACCGTGCAGGAGGGGGAACTATGCGTGTTCTTCAGGAACAACCACTTCAGTACCATGACCAAATTCAAGGTGACACACACACACACCACTCAGCCATAACATTAAAACCACCTGCTGCCTAGTATTGTGAACCTGGAAGTGAGCCTTGCTGTTGTCGCATCCTCACTTCTCCATTCATTCTGAACCACGAGTCTTTCATTTAGTTTTTAATTTTCTGCCCCCTAATGGATGTTTGTTACATGCATGAATGAAGGACGTGCATGGCTGACTCCTTTGCTTATTCATAAATACGCACAGATGTATAAACAATAGGACATGTTGTTTAATCGGGGGTCACACACTTCACAAAGACTGTGCCATTTAGAAAACAGCAGCTCTCTTAAGTTCCCTATACTTACCCTTTTTTATATATAGAGATAAATCTAGAGTAGCATCATATCCTTCTAGATGTAAACTATACCATAATTCTCTGCACCAGATCAGAGTCCACAGAAGTTTAGACAGTTTTTGATTATATTTGTATTTATGTTCATAGATTGTCAGAACGTGTTCTATGGTTCAGCATTTAGACTGCTCACTTTGGCTGTAACAACCAAGGAAACCGAACGTAAAAACACTCTGTGGTGGAAAAGTCTGTTCACTCACCACTCTTATGTCCTGCGGGATGCCAGTCCTGCTCACTTTTAGCTCAGGATCCACGTTTGCCAGTCAGTAAATTAGCATGCAGTGGTGAATAAATAACTGTCATGAATCCTAAAATGACACAGGAACCTTATAAAGAGATTGCTACTGAGGCAGACGAACACGGCGTAACTCAGCTACACTTTCTCTAAAACGCAGAGCAAGTCATTAGCCAAGCCTTCACATACTGATACACTTAGAGATTTTCAACAGCCCTTCAAATCACTTTTCCTCTGGCTCAGCGAAAGCCTAATAGAAAGCGAGATGCATCATCTGAGTGCATAATCAAAAGCCGTGGCCACAGCACTCTTCTAGTTTGTAGTCTGAGTGAACAGAGAGAACTGTAATAGGTGCATTATGATCGCACACAACTCAACACACGATATAATTTAACCTAATATAAACCGTAGCAAAACACTGACACTGAAGTCTTCTTACATCAGCGTCAGATAAACACACTGCTTACAGAAAGCTTTACCATATCAACGATAACACGGGTTTCATGGTTTAAACAACAGGACTGTTTATCATTAGCTGTAAATTATGTGAGAATCTACTATATAAGTCCATGAATTAGTTGTTACTATAGAAACAATAATGTATTCGAACATGGAAAATTAATATAAACCTTGTCAAAGCTGCTGTTATAGAAAACCCCTTCTGACCAATGAGGATCAGGAATTCTACAGCAATGTGCTAGGGGTGTTAGGGTAAGATGAACTTTATGGGTCTGTGGTTACAAGCATACAGGACAGTGATGGATCAGGGCTTCGTGTGTGTGTGTGTGTGTGTGTGGCAGGGCCAGCTGTACCTGCTGGTGACAGATCAGGGCTTTCTGACTGAGGAGAAGGTGGTGTGGGAGAGTCTACATAACGTGGATGGAGACGGAAACTTCTGCGATTCAGAGTTCCGTCTGAGGCCCTCCGACCCCGAGAGCATCTACCACGGCCAGCAGGACCAGATCGACCAGGTCAGGACCACCTTTCACTTAAGGCTGTTTGCTTCATCATAGTCTCCTTTACGGTGTCCTTCACCTTTACGGTGTCCTTCTTGGTAAATATTCACCCACGGGTTATCGGTTTTGAAATCGATAGATAGCTAGTCACTATATTTTGTCAATTGTAGCTAATTATTTATGCGCAGGACTTGATTTTATACCACTAAATAAATTAGGCAACTTGTAATTGGGTTTATGAAAACACAAATATGATTAATCTGTAAAAATAAATTGGTTTCCTTGCAGTCCTTTGGGTGCTACTACATGAATTCTAGGTATCTGGTGGCCAGGCTGAGAGGCCAGGCCTAATACAATGCTGCCACCTGCTGGTTATATTTTAAATTACAGTACTAAAAATGCTGAATGTTAAAAATAGGACTTGTTAATTGGCTGTTATGAATAAGCCTGTGTACTTATGGCAGTCCTTGTACAGTCCTGTGTATATCCCACAACATCAGAGCAAAAGAAACCTGGTTTTTCAGGAGAACGTTTAATCTTATGTCCTGCTTCCACTGAGCTTTATTTCCCAGAATACCCGGTGCAGTGCTTACCTCATCACTTCTCAGCGTTCTGTTCAAACGCAGTCACAGAGTGTTAAAATAGTGATGTTTTATATTATATAGAGTCAGACTTCAGGGTAGTACAGGCACTACAGTGGGCCACTGGGGTTAGTAAGGTAGTGTGTAAGAGGTAGTGCTGTGTGTTGTGTGAAACGGCCCTTAGTGAGGCGCAATAGTGAGCTGCTAAAAGGTGGTGTGTAGTTGTGCACACATGGCTCTGTCTGCTACAAGGCTGTCGACATGGCTGCTGGGAGGCAAAGCTTTTTCAATAATTAATGCTGAAAGTGCAGCCTGCTTCTTTTTTTCCCTCCATCCTTACGTACATTCATATGTGCTTGTGGGGTTAGACACACCTCGAAGGATTAATGTAGGACTGACATGTCTCTCACATCCTCTGCCTCTCATGCTCTCCCTCTGTTTACTCCCTTTGCTCTCTGCTTATATTGCCGCTTGAATAATAGATGATATTTTTATGTTTCTTGAATTGTGTGTCAGCTCATGACAAGGCTGTGTTTTGATGGCCAATAGTGTGATCAAGAGTTCAGATTTTACTTCACAAGAGCAGCAGAGGGTGCTGCAATCACACATTTCATTTACATAGAGCCATTGTACAATAAAAAAAATAATAAAAAATTCAGGGTTGTGCTGGACCTGGAGCCAGTCCCAGGAAGGCTGGATGTGAGGCAGGAATACACCCTGAATTGGGACACGAGTGCATCACAGGGCATTGTGTGTGTGTGTGTGTGTGTGTGTGTGTGTGTGTGTGTGTGTGTGTGTGTGTGGATCTGGAGCCAGTCCCTGGAACACTGGATGTGAGGCAGGAATACACCCTGAATGGGACACGAGTGCATCACAGGGCATTGTGTGTGTGTGTGTGTGTGTGTGTGTGTGGCGGATCTGGAGCCAGTCCCTGGAACACTGGATGTGAGGCAGGAATACACCCTAAGGTTAGCGGCTTCCCAGAGTCAAATTAGAGTTGCCAATCCACTTCCTGGCACACAGGCAGTAACCCGAGCCCAGGATCAAACCAGGAAACCAGCTAAATTCTTTAATTTCGCATTAAATAACTAGACATAAATGAAATGAAATGAAAATGATCACAAAGTAAAAATTCTGCCAGTTGTGCTCGATTTGTTTGTCATCACTTATACCTAGAACATGCATTCTCCAACACTCGTGCAGAACTGTGATGAATTTATTGGTTGCACAATTGCACTACTTGTCCTTATAGCACACAATAATAGAAGGGACTTATTTATAATCACACTATCCATTGCACCCAGATGAGGACAGGTTCCCTTTTGAGCCTGGTTCCTCTCAAGGTTTCTTCCTCATATCATCTCAGGGAGTTTTACCTTACCACCGTCGCCACCGTCACCACTGGCTTGCTCATTAGGGATAAATTCACAGTGATTAATTCAAGTATTTATAATATATATTTTTTTTAATCCATTTCTTTCTGTAAAGCTGCTTTGCGACAATGTCCATTGTTAAAAGCGCTATACAAATAAAACTGACTTGAATTGAATGAAGCCTTTTCAAACTGCTGCTCATGTAATGCTATAGGAAGACCGCTATAAACAGCCTACTCCGTATAGATTCAAAAACAGATGCCCATAATGTTTAATGCTCACACTTCCTTCTGCTATCGGAGCACCTGCCAGCTATCTTATGCTGTTGTATACAATTTCTGCTAACTGTAGTGTGTGTGTGTGTGTGTGTGTGTGTGTGTGTGTGTGTGCAGGATTACCTGATGGCGCTGTCGCTGCAGCAGGAGCAGCAGGTGTCAGAACTGGGCTGGGAGCAGCTCCCTGAGGGTATCAGTGATCTGGAGCTAGCGAAGAAGCTGCAGGAGGAGGAAGATCGCAGGGCATCTGAGTTCTATCAAGAGCAGGAGGAGGAGCAGGAGCAGGCTGCCGTAGCCGCACAGGCCCAGGTACACACACACACACACACACACACACACACACACCTTCACAGTGTTCCATACAGGTACATACACTTGGGTGACAAAGGAAAAAAGCACATTAAATGGTTTCCGTAAGCACAAGCTCCTAGAACAGCTTCAGTAGACCCTGTCAGATTCTACAAGTCTGTGGAACTTCACTGGAGGGATGAACACTTCTTCAAGAAGATATTCCCTCAGCTGGTGTTTTGAGGATGGTAGTGTAGAGCGCTGTCTAACAGGTTGAGCTCTGGTGACTGTGAAGGCCATAGCATCTGATCTGCTTGGTTTTGTTGTTGTTCAGTGATCCCTCATGCCCTGTGGATGGGGGAAGAATCATCCTGGATGTGACCACTCCCATCAGGATAGAAATGTTTCATCACACATAGGATAGAGATGATCAGTCAGAAGACTTTTGTGCAATGACTCGTCCCTCTAAGGGAACAAGTGGAGCAATACCATGGCAAAAAATAAAAGCCTCCCGCAGCATAAGAGTGACACCAGATTTTCCTTTGTCACCCGTTTGTATGAATATGTCTATCGATGTACTATATACACAGTCAGCTTCAGAATCATTTTCCTGCAGTGCTTGATGAGAATACTGGGCCAGGAATGAGAGACCACTGTTCAATTGAGAATCTGTCCAGATCCCTCAGGGTCCAAGGTCCTTCCTTGTGGATTCTCCTCGTCAGCTTATCACACAGGTTTTCAAATGGGTTTAGGCCAGAGGCGTGGGATAATCATGTAATCAAGCCTGATACTTTGGTCATTGGACCAGTCTCTTTGTACCTCATTGAGTCACGGTGCCGTGTATCCTAACAAGGTTTCCAGAGCATTTACATCCCAGATCCTTCTCCACACACTAAAGTGTGGATTAGATTATTTTCTGTGTAACTATCAGTTGGAAAAAGACTAGGCGATTTTTTTTTCATTCTTCAGCTATCCAGTTTGGGAGAACCTGTGTCCACTGTAGCCTCAGATTCCTGATGGGTTCTTCTTCTGTTGTAGCCCATTCACCTCGAGGTGTGGTTCTGCATCCAGAGACGCTTTTCTGCTTAACACAGATGTAAAGAGTGATTATTTAAGTTAGTGCAGCCTTCCTTCCACGCTGAACCAGTCTCGCCATTCTCCTCTCTCATCAAGGCTTTTCTGCCTGCAGAACTGCAGCTCACTGGATGAGTTAGTTTTTCATACCACCATTCTTCACAGAGACTGAGAGACTCTAGAGACTGTTTTGTGTGAAACTCCCAGGAGATCAGAAGGTTCTGAAATATCAAACTGGCACCAGCAGCCGTGCCATGATCAAAACTGCTGAGATCACAATGTTTTTTCTCATTCTGCTGTTTGATATGAACATTAACTGAAGCTCTTGGCCTACATCTGCATTATTTTATGCATTGAACTGCTGACACACAATTGGCTGATTGGATAACTGCATGAAGGAGCAGAGGTACAGGTGTTCTATTAAAGTGGCCGGTGAGTGTGTATGGATAAAAAGTGTACACAGTACTGCACATTAGGAGCAGATCAATGAAGTTTTGTTTTTTTCTGTTTTTTAAAAAAGGAAATGAGTGATGATGCTTTCCATTCATATATTTCAAAGCAGGATACACCAAATAAAAAAATACAAATGAGTCAAGTCATCTAAACTTCATATTGTACAGAATATCAAACTGCTGGGTTTTTTTTTTTTAGCAGTGGACTGTTTGGTTACAGCAACAGGAATCAGAAAGTCAAACCTCCCCGAGTTTGTTTTCCAGTGGCTGTTGTCGTCCTGCAGGTGTCCCTGCTTTAAGTCCCTACACCTGAGCTCTTTCCCCTCTCTCTGTCGTGCAGGCTCAGGCAGCAGGAGGCGCTGTGGCTGAAGGAGCGGTCGCAACCCCGGCAGGAGGAGCAGCAGCATGTCCGAGTCCAGGCAAGCACAGTTCCAGCACGGAGCGCAAAGCCAAGAAAGAGGCCAAGGAGAAGGAGAAGTGTGTGATCCTGTAACAGCGCTGCGGCCCGCTCACGGTCTGACTGAAACGCAGAAGGCTCGTCGTTACACACTGACTCAGAGCTGCGCGAGGAGTGAGAGAGCATGACGGAGGAGAGGATCCGCTGTTCCTAAGCCACTGGTGCCTGACGCTGTTTGCTCTCTGAGCTCTGAACACACAGCAGAGATGATCAGGGGGACAAACTCGCGCTGCGTCTCTGATCGAGCTCGCCCGACCTTCCTCCAGCCGCACGGTGCACCGCGCTTGTGTGGAGTGACCTCACGCTTCAGGATGGTGGATTTTATAGCAAAATGCACCGGAGGGAGAAATAACGGCACCGTTTTCTGTTTCTTTTTCTTGATTTCCATTACTGCAATTGTTTATAAAATGTTTTATAAGCTGTTTTATAGCCGATATATATATATATATATATAAACGCACTTCTTATACGCAGAGATGCAGTTTCACAGGCATGATCTTTACACTGGGATAGAGAGGACGCAGCAGTAGCAGGACTACATATCACACTGTAACAGTGTCACACGACGTGCCGTTCAGCTTCTGGGCTTCTGAGGATCACACCAAACTTGTTCTTCACTTGAACCCGTCGCTATTATGCACTAAAGTCTCGGGTTCTAGATCAGTTTGGGTTAGGGGGTGGGCGATATGGCAAAAGCATCATCCCAATAATTAATCTACCGCAATCATTTGTCTTAACAAAGTGCCAGTAAATCTGTAGTGCCACATTTAAAGATCGATGAAAACCTCCGTTTTATTTAACAATGAATCAGCTGCAGGATCGAAAGCAGATTTTCATCACCACAGCTTGCTATTAAGACATATTGGAGTTTTTAACAAGGACCAATAAGATGACTTGTTAATAATAGGTCGAGATCTCTTATGAAACATGTAAATGGTCAGCGCTCTGGTGATATTTTCAGAAAACAATCGTTGTCATATCGCCCAGCCTACATCCAGTTTGCCACTGGGGTTTTTAATCCTCCTCCGTATTGCGTCTCACTTAGACCTAACGTCTCCTGCAGCCACGAGTTAACGTTTAAGACGTACGTGTCATGATGTAGACTCTCTCCTCGCTCCCTCTGTGTGTTTTAGGCCATGCGAGGTTGTCAGAATGCAGTGTACACGCAGGTGACCCCATCAAGCTCCAGTGCTCAGCAGCAGCCCTGACGTTCTTTCCCTGAACATTAAAGCGCACTACATTTCACTACACATTTCTGTCCCTGTGAGTTGCCACTTTAATATGCTGCCACTTCCTGAGCACCTGCCTCAGTGCTGTTTTGGATTGTAACGGATAACTTTATACGATTTAAGCATTGTGTTATTTTCTCTATTGATCGTGCCACGGCTTCAGCTGGTTCATGCTCACACTAATTCACACGAGTTACTAATGAGTGTAACTCGGCACATTATCCGTGTTACTGCCTTCTCCTGACAAACTTTTACTCTCGATACATTCCAGCAGGATGTTTTCACTCGCGCTGAGGTACACACACACACACACACACACACACACACACGCTCAGATGAAGGACTGCTTTTAATGCACCTCTGTTGACGTCCTCTCTCGGTTTCACCTTTAAATGATGACTTCAGGAGATCTTACACAGCATGCAATCTGATTGGACATCATTTCCATTTCAAACTGCTGATTATAAGCGAAAGCGTTTACTTTAAAACTCATGTTTTACGTGCCGAACTCGCTCAGTCTGTATCCCGTGCATGTTCTGATGTCGCTAAGTGACAGGTGTCCCTGAGCAAGAACAAGTGTTAGCTGTCTTGCTAGTGAACTTGGCCGCTGGTACTTTTGTGTGAAGAACTGAGTAACACAATTCAGTAAGGAAAAGGCATTTCCAAGTCGTGAGTGGGGGTCGATAGAGGTGTTTTAAAAACAATATGTTCAGATGTAGTGCTGCATAATGAGCTGAATGTGTTAGTTCTTGAGCGTTAGCACAACCAGGGAAGAATCTACTGACATTTTCGAACAAAATATTTTGATATTTTGAGAAGCGTAGGTTTTGTCCCTGGCAAAGCATCCTACACAGCACGCTTGTTTGAGGTGTGTGTGTGTGTGTGTCTCCCAGGTCTGGACCTACATGGGGTCGTGAGTGAGACACTTTTGTCTTATACAGGCCCTTAGTGGCCAAACTCTCTGTACATAAACACAGCTTTCAGCATTTACAGTAACTTTTGTACCACACACACACACACACACACACACACACACACACAGTAGTAGGTGTGAGAGGAGACTGAGACAATCTGTAGATTTTACCATAAACAGATAATCACTCAGGCCTTCAGCGATGGAACACATCCTTGAGTGTCTTGCCATGCTAAAGGAGAATTAGGTAACTGGTCAAATACAGGGTCAGACTTTGGGTTTTTACACAGAATGGGGTATGGGTGGGGGTGGGTGTGTGTGTGGGGGGGGGGTGTAGCGATCAGAAGCAGCATTAAGAGTCGTTGAGGTGAAGTGGGTCAGCTGCAGAGCACCAGGCCATCTGTTATTTCCACACTCACACTTTACATCACTGAACACAGCGTCCGAACGTAAGCGGAGCTCAGCCGTGTGCTTCACGTCGCCCATTAACCTTTAGCCGGAAGCACAACACTAAAGCTCACCACATCTGAGAGACAAAGACTTTCAGCTCTGTTTTCCCAGAGGCTGATTATACACACTTTAGAAAAGAAAACTGAGAAACACTACATTCATCTGTATTACAATTATGTTAAACAAAAGTTTAACAAGTTTCCTTTCAACACTAAATACGAAGCAAAACAAAGCATTCGACACCTGGGCAATATTGGGGAAAAATCAATAATTATTTTAGCAAAATGTCTTTAACATTTATGACAATAATTAGGAATTTGCTTATGAACTCTATATTATCCATGTCTGTATTCATATCACATAACTGTGCTTCAGTAAGCAGGAATCGGTGTCACTCGAGCAGGCTGTTTTTACCTGGGAATCGCGATCATTTCGACCCCCAGGCTTCCTGAATTACCCTGATAAACAATGGAAACTTCAGTACAGATGAAAACTCACCCGCTCTAATCAACAGGATTTCGCCCTTGATTAATAGATGCTGTTTCATGCACCATTTATAAAACAATATGATTAACATCAGATTTTTCAGGTTAAATTGATTGTGACTATTTTTCTGTTGTAAACTTGTGCTGAAAGCTTCACTGCTATTAATACTGATGGTTTAAATGTGTTGTGGGATTTTATTTTTTTTTAAAGAAACCTTTTTTGCCGTTGTAATTGGTTCTGCACTGTTATATCAATTGAATGCACTAATAAGGAGCAAAAATACCTCATTTTCTACAGAATCGGATGCCAGAGTTCGTGTAAGCACCCTGAAGAGCTGAATCATGCTAATAAACAGGACGTGACCATTAGAAACATTTACAGGGCTACAAAAAATGTACAGCTGTTTGATGGAGGAGAAAAAAAAAAGCTTCTGTCAACAATTCGGCTTTTATCATTTCAGAATTTCAGACTAAAGGGGCAGGAAGGCAACATGATCACGTCATGTTCTCGACGTGACTTCAAAACAAGTGCGTAGAATTTGGTGACAATTAAGACACACTACAATGATTACTTGACGCCGTCTAATTTGCAGGAAAGATTTTAGGTGAGACAAACTTCCTTTACTTGTTACAGAATGGCTTTTACAGGTCAGATACTAAATGTCTTGGTTGATCAGCCACAACTCTAAGCTTAATTTGTCACCAAACAATTTTTTTAAGGCACAGGTTCCATACGCTGATCCTGGAGAGCCGCCTGCCGTGCACATTTCAGTGTTTCAGTGTTTTCCCTGTTGTAACACAGCCACTTCAGCTTTGTGGTTAAGCTGATTAGTTGAATCAGGTGCCAATCTCGTCCCTTTTGAGCGGTGGTACGTCCTGTTGTCCTCCAAATTCCAGTACGAATTATGTGTGCCTCCAATGTCTGGGGTGAGTTTGTAAACAAAAAATCCTGTGCCTGCTTTGCCAAAACCACTGACACTCCTCGTAGAGGAAGCTTGGTTTATTTAGCACGTATGTACACCGTCTACCACAAATGGATCAAATCGGCTCTTGCAAGAACCTCTGTGCATTGTTCTCGGATCGGTCAGTACAAGCAAAATGTCACCTTGCATGTTTCGAGCTAACAGCATCACTGAGTCACTGATCCAGTTTCTATTTGTACTTCCTTTCTATATCTATTTACACAAAATCTTTACAGTTACATAAAGGCTGGGTATTAAAAGGTCAATGTTCCTTTGCATTAAAATGGGTTAATTGTTTATGTATATATTCGACCAAAATGTGTACGTTAGCCCAACATTGTGTGTGAAACTAGACGGACATTATCTGTAATACAAGCCTTAGACGAAGGACAAAAACTTCTGATTAAAGAAATATGTGCAGCGAGACCTGTTGCATTGTGGTACTTCAAAGCAAAAATGTATTTTAGTGTTGGGACCAGAATACAAACACTTAACAACCTGCAGGATTTTATTGTGAAGCGGCAAATCCAGAGCACCATGAAAAAGGAAGAACACACTGCATGCCTACTGCTACACACACAGCCCTGTTCCTCATTCCTACAGCAGGGTTCCCCACTAACGCACTGTCTATTTCATGCTCTCTCTCTCAGACACACACACACACACCTCAACTTATCTGCTCTTTAACAAACCCTTCAGGAATTTAAAATGGAAACATCAACACAGGGAGACACTGAAATCCGCAGTGCAGCATCAGAATTATTAAACACTAGACAAAAGTAACCAGGTGAGTCTTTAGTCTCCCTTTTTCCCCCCAACGCAATTTAAATATACAAAGGAAAAAAAAAAACAAGTCAAACTGCACAAGCTGCCTGTACAGTGTGGTGTGCTAAAGTAACACGTCTGTGCACTTCTTACAGCTCACAGGAGAACAGCTGAGGAACAAGTCCTACATTTAGCTTAACAAGGCTCTATACAAAAAAACAAAAGGCTTGTTTATAATAATCAGTCCAACAATTTAAAAACATCAAATATCTCAAACTTAAAAAAAAAAAAAAAAAAAAAAAAAAAAAGCAAAAAGAAATTAAGTTATAAAATGTATTAGTTTTTTCTGGTGCAAAAGAAGAGGGGGTTGCTAGAACCTCCCTTTGAAGGGTTTGAATCCTCCACTGCTGCCAGCCATCGGGACGTTTGTGATCTGGACGATTCTGTTCATGCCACCGGAAGAATGGCTGCAAACACAAATACAGGTTTTTACCATCTCTGTAGCTAAATAAAATGTTACACACAACCCTAATCCTAGTACCCAGGATTGTTCTTAAGGAGTCCTGCCAAATGTTCAATCCAAACTGCTAACACATGGTAGTGAGAAACCTTCAGCTACCTGTGCACACCACCACACTGCCATGGAGAATCTAGCACTTGCTAAACAACTGGTGTGAAAGAGACATCCATGAAGTGCAGAAGGGAATCTGTACACACCTGGAATGTGGAGCCATCATGGCAGGTCGACTTTCTCCCATGCGCCGGTTATCAGGGAATCCTCCACTCTGGGAGCTGCTGCTATGCCAGTCCTTTCTGGGTCCCTGATCGCGGCCATGCCTCTCCACCACCACCTGCCTCCCACTGCTGAAATGCTGCTCGAACACACAAACCGAGGAAACTATATCAGTCCCGATTTAGAAATCTGTGGCCACTATGAACTACAACATTGGTTTTCATGTACAAATAAAGAAAATAAACGGCTAATCGCTATCTGCAATCGGAGGTGAAATGTGTAATGACTCACCTGCTCGCCCATGACTGCAGGTCTGCCTCCATCTCGGCTACTGAAGGTGCCTCTGCCACGACTGGCTGAGGAGGCGCCTCTCATGTTAGGGCCCGGCCCATCTCGGCCCGAGTGCTCAGGACGCATCCGCACTGCTCCCCTGGTACAACATACATCGCTCCGTTTAACATAAAAGTGGCTGAAACTTCAGGTAACTTATCGCCACACCTGCAGCTTCAACCACTACAGCACCAGATTTCCCAGATTTGGGAAAACTGGACCCATGGCTACCAAACAATTCATTCTTATCTAATCCTGCTAACGGACTAACCGTTTCCTTTACATTTTACTGCTTTCCTCTCCTGTTCCAACACAAAAACACAATCACCCAATCCTACTGGTCCGTGTTTTTACCTGACATCAGATGGTTTGGTGCTTATGCCTCCGTCATTCTTCCAGCCTGTGTGGCCGGTGTCTCTGGCAGAGCGAGAGTGGCTCATGGCTGGAGGAGGAGCTCTGCCTCCTGCTGGCCGCTCCGGCATTGACACAGGGCGACGTTCATCTCTGTCACGAATAACCCTCCGGTCTGTGTCGCGAAGATCGGAGCGGCCTGAAGGGGGAGGAGGCTCGGCCCGGCGCACGCCATCAAAGCTTTTCGGGTAGCGCTCGAACCCAGAGCCTTCACGCCGTGGGTCGGGACGATTCTTCTTAGCCTCTGGCTCACCATCAAATCGATTCCGCCTAAAAACACAGTGGTCAGTGGCTAAGCTACACAAACGCTTATAAAAATTCCACTTGATCCCTTAAAATTCTTTCTTTAGACAACTCCCACCCCAGTTTACCCATCACTGTAACATGAATTGTGATAAATAAACGAAGTTTTTAATTTGTACCGTACCTGTCAAAGTTGTTGGGCTGAACCGGAGTGCTGTCGGGGAAGCGTGTTCTGTCTCTGGAGCTGAAGTCACTGAAGCGGCCCTGCTGCCGGTTACTGTAATCTGAGGCTTGGCTCATGCGGCCCTCTGACTCCGGCTGAATCTTCTTATTGCCGTTCCAGTAAGAGTCGTCCCTCCTGCAGAAGGCAGGTGCATCAGTAAACATGTGGCCTCAAATTAAGTGAAGTACATAACACTTGGATATTGAAAGCAAATAACCACTAGTCTTTTCCCCCCTAGTGAAACTCACACACAGAGCACAATCAAAATATCAAGGACCGCTCAGGCTTTTACCAAAACCCCTGGCAGACACATAAGACACTGACATACCTGATGTGAGTGAGCATCTGACTCAGACTTATCTTAGATATATCTTCTATATGTTTTCTATGTTTTCACAACCTTCATACGCGTCTGCGTTTTGACACTAGTGTAACTTTATTTCGAGGTGATGGAGTGCCTTGGCAGCACTGGGCTGTGTACCTGTGGTCCACGTCACGGCCTCTCTTCAGGTTGTTGCGTTTCTCCTGCTCATAGCGTAGCTGTTCCTGTTGCCTCCTCAGCTCCTCCCGCTCCCGAGCCAGACGCTCCGCTTCTTTTCGCCGCTCCTGCCAGACACACCACACCGACTTCAATGAGCGGAACCACAAGGCTGTCACACATACAAAGGAAATCACATGCGGTGGCAGAGCAGCTGACCTGTTCTATGCGGATCCTCTCTCTCTCCAGGCGCTCTCGCTCCATGCGTTCACGTTCCAGTTTCTGCCTCTCCATCTCCAGCCTCTGGCGCTCACGCATCAGGTTCTCCCTCTCCTCACGTTCTCGCATTACTCGCAGCCGTTCACGCTCTCTGCGCTCTCGCTCTGCCATCTCGCGTCGCCTGAACGTGAAGCAGCGTTGTTACATATTTAAAACTAAAGGTTAGGCTTCTTGTGATTGACATGAATGGCTGTGACTTTAGATCAACACAGAGCTCAGAGAAAGAGAACCCATGCATAAGCAAGAGGGTGTGTGTGTGTGTGTGTGTGTGTGTGTGTGTGTGTGTGTGTGTGTGTGTGTGTGTGAGAGAGAGAACAGGGCTCACCTGCGCAGTTCCATGGCCCTGCGGACTCTCTCCATTCTAACCATGCGCTCACGCATCCTTTGTTCCTTCATTTTCTCAAAGGGAAGGATGTCTTTATTGCCACCTTTGTTAGGAAAAGGCCTCCCTTTCTTCATTGCTTCTATCTGTGGGAACATTAATCAGCATTACTGAAAAACTGGAGTAAGCGCAACACGTCAGTCAACTAGAATCAGTTCTGTCCCGATTCAGTTTTATTGTATATGCACACAGTCGTATCAAAAATGCCACCCTTGAGCAAAAAAAGTGATTGATTAACTGTCAGGTTCTCTGAATTAGAAGCAACATTCATCTTCAGTAAGAGCTTTATCCCTGTCAACCCCAGTTTTCATTTTAGTGTTGTTTCAGTTAGGGTTTTAGCTGAGTTTTGGCTGATTTATCCCATAGCACATTCACTTTGTGTGTCAGCCACCATTTAACACTCAATTACACTTCAAGCCATATGAATGCTACTTGGAAAGATAAACACTGAAATTCACTGCGTAGCTTTAAGGGCAACATTTCTAGTTTTGACTGGATATAGTCTATTTAATATTAGCGTATGATTTTATTTCAGTTTTTTTGTAGTTGTTTTATTTAATGTTGTAACAATAACCCTGAGGTACATCCTAAGCTAAGCAGAGCAGACATGTAAAGGTTAGAACACACAAACCTCTTCAGGAGGAATGAGCCACCGAGGACGTCTGTTCATCATGTTGGGAGCAGCAGGCTGGAGAACGAGATGAACATTCTGACTGTGAGTCATTATATTAGTAACTTTAATACATTTAAATAGTATAAGAGCCAGATTTCATAAAATACAGAAAAAAAAGTTCTCAGTCGGAATAATTCTAATGAAATGACATGGTACGTCAGCAGCACCTTGTCAAACCGCCCTCCCCTTCTGAAGGGCAGCCGAGGCTTGTTGAATCCTTGCGGGCCTTTAGACTGGTCAAGCACAAGCATCTTCCCTGGACTCTTCCCTGTGTGGAAAGAGCATATAAAGGATTAACACACAGCACCATAAATGCAAGCCAAACTTTCCAAAAGAAAATCATGCAAACTGTTGGTGAGCTTACGCCCGTGCTTCTTCTCGTCCTTCTTGGGGTCAGAAGCAGAGCTAGAAGATGGAGCGTCAGACTTGGTGCTTTTGGACTCCAGTTTCTTGGAAGATTCTTTGCTGTCCTTCTCAGCTGGCTTCTTCTCTTCCTTTTTGGAGGAGGCCTGAATCCTGTGGAGACGTTTCAAAAGCACAGGTGAGCAACGATCGTTCCCATGTGAGAACATGTACGTGCAGGTTCAGGAAGATTCACAAGCCCTCACTTGCTAGCCGTCTTCAGCCCAGTGGAAACACGCTTCTCCCCTGATGCTTTATTGGATCCTGTTTTATCCTCGGCTTCTTTTTTCGAGTCCTTCTTGAAAGGGTCACTTTTAACCTGAAGCACAAACACCATGAGGTTCCCCAAGAAAGCAAAGCATGCAAGTGACATTCTTTGTCTGTTAAGAGATGTTTCTCCATTCTTATTTTATTCCACAGTAATACGGACACAAAAACACAACACCATGTCATCCACACTGAAATAGAGCAGAACATAAGAAATGGTCTTCACTGCACTTGCGCACACTAGCTGAACCAACAAGTTTTAAGTCATTTCTGATTCAAGCAATCTGATGTGGTGCAAACCAGCAAAGATACATTCCTGCTGCACACAGGAACACTGTGATGACATTATACATAGCCATGTTCAGGTGCCAAAGATGGCTAAGCAAGCCGAAACATTTACTCAAACTGTATAGCATGAGTTTTATTGCAGTTCAGTCCTTACTCTGTCCACAGATATCTGCTGTCCGTGGAGCTCAGTGCCGTCCAGGTGGGATATGCATCGTGCCACTTCAGCACTGGAGGACATCGTCACCAAGCCATAGCATTTAGCTCCTGGGCTGCGGGCATTGGTGACTACTTTGGCACTGAAAACCTTGATTAAAACAAGACGATTGGGAGGTGAATGGGAGGCAAAAGATTACACTTTTCTTGTCACAAAAACAAATTTAAACAGTGTTTTAACTGACACTACTCAAAGCACAACATGTATCCCCCTTCCCAACAAAGAGCCCTTACCTTTCCATATTTGCCAAAAAGATTCTTTAAATCGGCTGCTTTGGTGTTGGACGACAGGCCACTAACCCACAGGTTACGAGTAGAGCTAGTGCTGCTGTTGTTTCCTGCTGAATAGAAACCACAAGCCAACAGGTGAGAACACAGCAGCAAAAAATAAAAAGTCCCTCGTGTTAATGTTTATCTGCAATGACTGACTTAAAAAAAAAAATGCATTATAACAAGTTGAATTCCAGCAGTAATTTAAGTATCATGTCATAAAATGATGACCTTTTCACTAGAAATGAATGGATGGCACAGTGCAAGAGAAAAGCTACTGTCACAGGTACACATCTTATCTACAAATGTGTTTAGAGATTCTCAACACGAGGCAATGTTTCAGTCAGGCCCTCTTCCACTTCAGCCTCAGAAATACCTAATAACCTGCATCACTAAGACTGCTGGATTCACACTCATCTTTACAGCAGCAGAGATTGTTTTTGCACTTCAGTTCATCACCAGGACTGTTATTTTAATAATCATATAAGGTAAGCTAAATATTCATGGTGTTTGTTCTTAATTTACAGATTATGAAAAAGCTGCAACTAAAACATTAGACGCAGTTGTTTAAAAACATTACGAGATTTGTAAAATTAAGTTTCCTAAAAATAGCATTTTAGGATCATCTCTAAAATTATTTGGGAATGGATCTTTAATTTTAAACTACAGAAGCCTTCCAAATTGGCTTTGAGGGAAAAGGGGCAGAAAAGCTGAGCAGCTGAGAGCTGTTTCGGGGCAGAGCTAATTCAAAAGCTGGATACATGCGAAAGCCTGAAATGACAAAATACCCACAGATCGTTGCATTGTTATAAGTTTTAAACGTTACAAACCACTGACTCCTACAATATTGTAAGAAAGAAGTGTAAGAAATGCATTACCTTTTTCATCTTTTGTGGTCTTCCCATCTCGGTCTTTTGAGGTGCTAAAATGCAAGTGTTGTGAAAGCAACAAAGAGGAAAATGAGCAAATCATACAAGAGCATGGTCACGTTTGGGCAATGAGGTGCATATTCATAGAAAACAACCATCTTTCAAAATGCTGGACTGATGCATTACAAAAAAAAGGAAGAAAAAAAAAAAAGAAACAATCCCCATAGGTAAGGCTTGCACTTGGGTAACACTCCAATAAGGCTTCTTTCATTGCTTTTCCACAGGAGCAAGGTGGGTCAGGTTTTCTGCCAATTTATTTTCTTGATCAATGAAATCTTCTGGAGTGTGTTCAACTTCACAGCGAATCACTTCATTGGACTGATAAACCCCTCTGTCATCTCTGGGACTATTGCTCTTTTTAACCCATAAGTATGGACTGGAAAAGGCAATAAAAGTGCTGGATATGCGAGTAACAGCGGTGTTCTCATCTCCTCGCCACCCATTACCCAACTTCAAAAAATGGCCAAACAAATCAAAGGAAACCAATGGCAGGGATTAGGTACAATGAGCAACTCGTTATGGGAAAAAAATCTTGCAGCTACTCACAATGCTGAGTTTTTAGTGATCTGGAACCTGGAAGAAGTATCTTAAAGAACTGACATAGAAAGACAAACCTCTTTGCTTGACCTGCTGCCCCAGCAGAAGAGGGGCCTTTCTTCCCAGAATCCTTTTCTTTGTCTCCCGTTTCAGCTTTCTTCATGGCCTCCCTGCTGTCTTTCTTGGTGGCATCAGTCTTCGGGCCGTCGTCTCTCTTACAATCTTTGTGGCTGTCCTTTACTTCGGCCATCGAGTCTGCCTCCTGCCTCGTCTCGGCAGAGGCTTCCGGGTCCTCGCAGCCCTTGTCTGCCTCAGAATCTGGAAGTTTCACATGTTTACCTGTTTCCAGGAGGTCGTCGCCATCCACATCCAGCGTGATGGCATCTTCTGCCTGGATGGTGACGGATATGTTATCATCTTCGACCTCTTTGGCAGGTTCGGGAGCGGCTTCGCTCTCCAAGGCCTCCATCGCTGGGACTTCAGGTTCGACTTCTGCCTCAGCCTCAAGCTCAGGCTCCAGCTCTGCCTCAATCTCTGCCTCGGCCTCAATCTCAGACTCTGCCTCGACGAGGCCATCCCCGTCGGAGAAGGATTTAGTATTTTCACGAGTAGCATCATCAGTATCAGTTACATCTGAGGGATTTAACAAGGATAAAACATGGCACAAACACATGGTTTAGCATTCACATCTCGGAACTACATCACCTAGAAAGTAGAATAGAGAGCAAGTTTAATGTTAGTGGTCATCGGGGGTGAGGAAACCACACGTTTAACACAAAACATACATTCCTTAGAAAAATGGAGGGATTCACAATCTTCTACGTCATCTTTCTTATAGTGTAGAGAATACAATCCAACAGTATTCTTCCTTGGTCCAATCTTTTAAAAGCTCCTTTTCCCCCAGTGGCCGGATTGGCTGGCGTGTAGTTCTCTGGGGGAAAGGGCAATGTGCCAAACAAGTCCGTTTTTCATCAGTCTCAGGGAAGCCATGAGGCCTTTCGAGGCCATGTTCAGCATCATCTTTGGAAGACTCCCCTGGAGTGTGGAGTGGAGCACTCCTCGTCAGGTAAGAGAGGGAAAACAGAGCACCACGTCCTTTCTGATTCACTGGAGAAAGCCAGTCCATCCGTGCCACTGCACTCTGTCCTCAACACTACTGAAAACCGGCACCTTCTGTGCCTTTCCAGTCTTGACTGCGTTCCAGGCAAAAGCAGAACAGGATGATGGTAATTTCTGCCTTGCAGCCATGATGCACTGCTGTCAGATAGCAGAGAGTCGAGACAATGGCATGCCATCTTCTGAGCATTTGTCCAAGGTGTGTATCGTGACATTGCTTCCCATCAGTCAGATTTAATGTCCATAGCTGAGAATAACCGTTGATGCAGTGACTCTTGAGCTGTAATGAAGAATGACGTTTCCTTGCGTTTTTGAGAAGCATCCTCTGTGATTCAGAAGCTGCAGGACGATGCCACTTTTCCTGAAACAAGTCCTATTTATGACACGTTTGAAGAGAACCTGTAAGATCAGACCTCTCATTTGATGCAGCACTTGTGCTGGACATGAAGTGAAAATGTTTCGATATGGTGGTTTTGTGGTCTGTCCTTAGTGAGAGATGAGGAACAGTGAGGTTGTGCAGAGGTTCAAAAGCAAGGAGCAAAATGAGGAAGGAGAGTCCCACCTTCAGAGAAGCAAAGAACCTGTGGAGCCTAAAAATGTTATCAATCCACACTAACTTGAGACCAAACATACCTTTCTCAGATTCCTCCTCTTCAGGTTCCTGAAAAGGAGAGAGCAATTAAGAAAGAGAGGTCTTTGTATCTTTTAAAATAGACTAAAGTTCATTTCTGCACTAGCATTCCGTCTTTGAGATTTATAAATAGTACCACCTCCTCTTTAAGGTGATGCACGGCTAAAAACCAGAGATTTGCTGCAGATAAGTTTTGTCAAGAGCATAAAGACAAATGGCTACATGGAGATAAAATCATCCCCCATGAAGCAGCATCACAAAAATTTTTTTCCATAAAGCCCCTTGCCTTTGAAAATGCCTCTTCTTCCATTGCGGTGTCAACGTCAGAGTCGTTCTTCCTTCCTGAACAGACACAGCACATTCAAACTGTTTCGTGATCAATGTACAGATTTAAAGCTATGAGCTGCTATTCAGGTTCCCCTGCTTTTTTCTTATTGATTCTCCTCAAAAGTTTATCATGAAACCCTATTTACCTTTGGATTTTGCATTCTTCCGGGTAGTTGTGTCAGCTGAAACAGGGATCTCAATGTTTTCTGTATCACCACCTTCGTCTTCTAATGCCTATAGTCAGGAAATAATAAAAAAATGACATCACACACACAATTTGGCTCAGTGACCAGTGTTCGGATTAGTAACGAATTTCTACCTGAACAACAGCCGGCAGCAGTAGTGCAGTATTTTTTCTCTTTTCAAATATAATTCAAGAGGCAATGTAACAAATATAATGTAGTTTTTCACTTTTTTGGTCTCACAGTGTTTTATTATTGGAATTGAACATTATTTCTTGCATTTTCCCCATGTGATTAAAGTAAAAACGTGTCGCCTGTAAGGCTGAACACCAAAACGGCTTCCTATTCATTTACTGCACCATTCACTGGGTAGTGAGTAATTAAGTATAGTTAATTATATAAGTGCACACAATATCCAGTGCCACTTCACAAAATGGTGGTTTCTTTTTGAGCCAGTTCCTCTAAAGGTCATCTATGAGATATGACATTTCAGTTTAAACTCCTTTTGCACAAACTGCCCAAATTCACTTCACTTTTTTATTTAGGTCTGTGCATGACATCACATCTTTAAAAGACACACATTACCCCATGAAGTGCACCAGGGACTGCTTATACACATATTCCCTGCTAGGGATGCAGAACAAGTCAACAGGGTTTAAATTCATCATTAAGAAGTGAACAGCTTTAAACAGCTTCCACAGACTGCATGCTGCTGTGGCTGTGTGTAAATTCATTTGCTGTCCTTTTCAGTGTCTCGCTTGCTCTGGGACCTTGGCCTGTCCCCAAACCCTCAACCAATCCAGTCACTTAAAAATCTCTTTTGAGGCACTCGGAGGACCTTCGTTTGGTTTTCTTGGGTCCCAAAAAGCAATGCTAGTATTTTTTGCTTTTGTCCCACAGGTCCCAGATTTTGTCCTCTCTAAAACCAGGGCTCACCACAAGTGAAAAACACGTAAGGCTTTTTTTTCCCTGCGGGCTGTAAACAACTGTAGAGAGATTCAGAGACAGAAAAATATAAAAGGAGAGCTGGGTATGCTAATCACTTCACACACCACTCCTGCTACAAAACAAAAAGACGCGCTGTCCTCTTTTACAGCCGCTGAGGCGCATCGCTGAGGCCTTGCAGTGTGTTGAGGTTTTGAAGCGCAGTCTCACGGTACAAACACAAACGAGAACGAGTTTATGCTGTGTCCTTTGCACAACACTCCCTCTCTGTTTGTATAAATCAAAAGGCTTTCTCGAAATCGTTAAACGTTAGTCAGCGAGCTTTTTTTTTTAAATAAATAAATACCCGGGGGGAGGGGGCACACGCAGCTAGCTGATTAACGAGCTAGCATGAGCACAGCTACGCCATTAACTAGCTAGACGCCGAAGTATAAATGGAAAAAAAATGTTTATCCACCTACATATAATAATTTATTGAGAAACTGTGCAGCTAACAAATATTAAATATGCTAACAGCAACGCGACCGCTTTATGCATTAGTTAACTATTTGATAGCGAACCAGCTCACGCCGTGGTTTATGCAGCGCTAGCATGTTAGCATTAGCTTCAGGTTCGCTGTTGTGTTAAGTTTAAGCGAATTCACCTGTTTCAGTCTTGCAATGAGAACATTTTTCACTCCTGTAACGTCCAGGTTCCTCCGCTTGAGTTCAGTCTTTAAATCTACAACGCGTAAATCCGTTATCTTCTTAGTCTCTGCTGAAATGGCACCGGACGCCATTTTAGTTCTCCACTTCTGTACGGCGAAGCGACGAAACAGCGCCGGAGGTGACGTGCGTCAGAGATCAGTGACGTCAAGACGTAGATTCGGGTTTACGCCAGCAACAACAACAGCACAAACAACACAAACAACAGCACAAACAACACAAACAACAACAACAGCACAAACAACAACAACAACAGCACAAACAACACAAACAACAGCACAAACAACACTAACAACAACAACAGCACAAACAACACAAACAACAGCACAAACAACAACAACAACAACAACATAATAATAATAATAATAATGTTTTGTTAGAATCCAAATAAATATTTATTTATTAAATAATAGTGCAATAGCGCTTTCATACACACACAGTCACTGTCCACTTTATTAGGAACACTTGTACATCTGCACATTCATGCAGTTTCTTTATCAGCCAATCATGTGGCAACGGCGCAATGCAAAACCACAGACCTGTCGCTCACTCTACGGTTTTTGCACAATTGTAAACTCTAGAGACTGCTGTGTGT
>CM074969.1:10412629-10433696 GCA_037577455.1 Pangasius macronema
GCACCGGACGCCATTTTAGTTCTCCACTTCTGTACGGCGAAGCGACGAAACAGCGCCGGAGGTGACGTGCGTCAGAGCTCAGTGACGTCAAGACGTAGATTCGGGTTTACGCCAGCAACAACAACAGCACAAACAACAACAACAACACAAACAACAACACAAACAACACCAACAACAGCAGCACAACAACACAAACAACAGCACAAACAACACAAACAACACCAACAACAGCAGCACAACAACACAAACAACAGCACAAACAACAACAGCACAAACAACACAAACAACAGCACAAACAACACAAACAACAGCACAAACAACACAAACAACACAAACAACAACAACAACAAAATAATAATAATGTTTTGTTAGAATCCAAATAAATATTTATTTATTAAATAATGGTGCAATAGCGCTTTCATACATACACAGTCACCGTCCACTTTATTAGGAACACCTGTACATCTGCACATTCATGCAGTTTCTTTATCAGCGCAATGCAAAACCACAGACCTGTCGCTCACTCTACGGTTTTTGCACAATTGTAAACTCTAGAGACTGCTGTGTGTGAAATTAGCAGGAAATCAGCAGTTTATGAAATACTCAAACCAGCCCTTCTTTTACCAACAACTACACCACAGTCAGAACAATGAGAATCAGAGATCACATTTTCTTTACTCTGTTGTTTGATGTGAGGTTTATCTGCATGATATTTTGCATATGCATATATAAATACCAATGGTATTTAACGATGATATGACTATCTACCTATTTAGATTAGATTAAATTAGATTCAACTTTATTGTCATTGTTCAAAGTACATGTACTAAGCCAATGAAATGCAGTTAGCATCTAACCAGAAGTGCATAAGTGGCATATTTACAATAAATTACACATAAGGATATTTATCTATCGATCGAGTGAGCTATAGATAGATTATTGATTGTCACTGAGATGAAATAGTAATTTTTAATGCTTGTTTGCAAATCATCTAGAGTCAAAGCCCGCCTGAAGTCTGGAGCCCATAGACATCACCAGACACTGGGTTTCTTCCTGGGTGATGCTCTTCCAGGTATTTACTGCAGTTCTTTCTTGTTTTGGGGCGCTTGGCCTTCAGTAAGTGAAATGCATGCTTCAGGTGACTATAACACTACTTCCACCATGCTTCACAGATGAGGTGGCATGCTTTGGACCATGAGAAGTTCCTTCCCTTCTCCACCCTCTTCTCTTCCCATCTTTCTATGGTTTGACAAAGATCTTTCTCTCATCTGTCCATAGGATGGTTATGCCAGAACGCCAAATGTTTTTGTAAAGTCCTAATCTGGTCTTCCTGTTTTTGAGGTTTACCAATGGTTTACTTATCTTATGGTAACCCCTCTGTATTTACTCTAGTAAAGTCTCAGTTGTTGATTTGACAGATTTCAGACACCTACCTCCTGGAAAGTGTTTTGCTTCCACCAGCGAAAGAATTCTTGTCATCTACCACAGTTCTTTTCTGTGGTCGTTCAGGATTTCTGAGCTCTGTAGTGCATGCTTTCTTTGTAAGAATGTACAAAATAGTTGATTTTGCCCCACCTAATGTTTACGCTAGCTGTCTGATGGGTTTGTTTTGATTTTTCAGCCTAATGATGGCTCTTTGGACTTCATTACTGAGAGTTAACAGCCACAGA
Source organism: Pangasius macronema (assembly GCA_037577455.1). Classification (NCBI taxonomy): domain Eukaryota; kingdom Metazoa; phylum Chordata; class Actinopteri; order Siluriformes; family Pangasiidae; genus Pangasius; species Pangasius macronema. The sequence goes on from CM074969.1 coordinate 10,414,300, forward strand.
TTCTAACATATTATCTAGGAATATTGAAGTATATTGTACGTGTTTCAAAATAATATTTACTTTGTGTTGTGTGTCATATTACTCAATGGTAACTTTATTAATATCATTATTTTAAAACTAACGTAAATCCCAAGGCTTATCGCCCTGGGATCATTAAGTCTATGAATGCATGGATACCTGCCATTAAGTACTGTATTCCAACACTCCATTCAAAATTACAGTTTCTTTCCTCCTAAAACTCAGCAAACAGAGGAAATCCATGGCCTCAGCACACTTCTTTTTCAATGCACTCCTGTTTTTTTTGTCTCTCATGTGCAAGTATATGCAAGTTAGCTAGTTAAGAATAATATTAGTGTTAGGCTTTCACAGCAGCAAAAAGAAAACAGAGGAAAATCATAAAACAACAGTTTGCTGCACAGCTCTAGCGAGAGAAAAAAAGGATGCATTCATGAGAGTGTGTGCGTTTGTGTTCATCTGAACAGAGTAATCAGCCTGTAAGAGTCACTTTCAGAGATGTGAAGAGATGAGAGACGAAGGAGAGGGGGGGAAAAAAAATCCAGGAAAGCATGAGGAAACCAACACTCAGTTTTTATAATTCCTCCAGGCTGTGTGGTGACTGTGTTTGTGCCAGAGATCCCCACTGAACCAAGCAGTGACAGTTCATCGAAAGGGCACGTGGCCCAACAGCTCTGATTGTAATGATACTAAAAACAAATACAACACATACAGGTGACATTCAGGATTTTTCCCCCCCAACGGTGAGGTTGAGGCGCACAGCGGGATCCATCGGGACACGACCGTATGCTGATCCCCGGAGGTGAGAAGAGTGACGATGAACGCTGTGGGAAGGTGAACACTGATAACAAGAGCCCATCTCAAACATGATCTCACTTCCTAATAAAGGAATGTGTTGATTCATTTTTAAAAAAAAAAAAATCATTTGCAGATCACACTGGCTAAAACATGAACCTAATCAATATACTGATTGATAAAATGAGTCCTGCAATGTTTTATAATGGAGGTTGATATTCTATTCCAGTAAAGCAAGGCATTAGGTATATAAAAATGCTTCTTTACCAGAGCAGCTCTTCTTGCCTGCAAGTCCGTAAAGCCTGACAGGCCCGTTATCATCTATATGTGCAAAGAAATGCATTGCAAGGATCCATGCAAAATTATAAAAAAAGAAAAAAAAAAAGAAAAAAAATACTATGACACTTTTGAAACGATTAAAAGCTACATAAAAGCTTTATAAATACAAATAAAATTTTAAATCCTTAATGAAAATGTCATTTCTAGCATTATTGGTACTATGATAGCTGGCAGTCTTTTTTTTTTTTCTCTTTTTTCGTTTTTCGGTATTGGATCTGCACAGGTAATTCATGCCATCTTTGGTTGAATGTGTTACTGGAAAAAAAATGAAAATAAAATAAAACATAAAACAGTACAACGACCAAAAAAAAAAAAAAGAAAAAAAGAAAAAAAGTCACTAGAAAAACAGCATCAACTTTCAGAGGATAACTGCGCCTCTATGTCCACTCTACAGATGGGGCACTTTTTGTTAGTGAGGAGCCACTGATCCACACACAGCTGATGGAAGAGGTGCATACAGGGGAGGCGCCTGCAAAACACACACACACACACACACAACATCCTGAGTTCAAGGCCCGACAGACAGTGAGGAAGACTGGACAGACAGATGAGAGCAAGATCCAGGCAGAAAGCGAGAGAGAGAGAGACAATAGACAGAGAAAGAGTCAGAGAGACAGGTACAGACAGAAAAAAAGAGAAAGCGACAGACACAGTGACAGAGAGAAAGCTGAGAGAGAAAAGGAGAGAGCGAAAGACAGCAGCAGCAAGCAGAAACAGCAACAGACAAAGATAAACAGTGACAGAATGCAGAGTGGGGCAGAGAGCGAGTGAGACAGAAACAGAAAGAGGAGACTGAGAGACAGCGATAAAGCGACAGACAGAAAGAGAGAAAGTGACAGAGCAGAAAGCAGAGCGACAGAGGAAAAAAAGAGGCAGTGACAGAAAGAGAGAGAGAGAGAGAAATAGTAAGAGTGACAGAAAGAGAAAAAGCAACAGAGACAGAATGTAGAGTGTGACAGAGAGAGAGAGAGAGAGACAGCAACTGAGTCAGAAAGGAGAGACAAAGACGTAACAGACAGATAAAGTGAGAGAGATGCATAGCGACATACAGTCAGAAAGAAAGAGAGACAGCAGCAGAGATACAGTGATAGAGAGACAAGCCTACAGCATCCTTCTCAAGATCGCTGGTTTGAACTATAAATCAGAACACACACACACACACACACACACACACACACACACACACACACACACACACGAAGACTTTACCTGACGTCCTCTCCTTCCTCCAGTATAGACAGACAGATGGTGCATTTCTCCTCTGTGTCTTCCTCCGCGCCCTCCTCCTCATCCTGCTTACCGTGCAGCTTTCTCTGTGTGCGAGAGACGAGGACATATTACACACACACTCAAATCACCATCTCACAAAAGAGACTGAAATCTAACAAGTACATGAACAAACAGGCATCGCAGGGGGCCTTTACTCAGATCTGATCAGAAAGTGCAGTATCTATTCCAGAGAATTACTGTATGAGAATTATCTGAAGTCTGTGTAATAGAGTCATTGGCATGCCAAACACACTCAAAACCCATTGGACCATAAAAATATGAAAATAATCTGTTGAGTTACAAAAACCATGCAGATATTAGGCAAACTAGGAGGTCACAAAAATGAGAAGAGGTTAGGTTGAAGTGATGGGAAAGTATCTTTATGGACCTTCCATAGATCACATCTGCAAGGGACTCAGTAAGTCGTTCTGCACTATGAGAGATTTTTTTGCCCTCTAGCTGGTGTTTAACCTAATGTAACAGATGGGCAGGAACTTTATTGATCTCAAAAGGAATTGCAGTAATGTGCTCGTTTGTTGGTGTTTTTACAGCAGGTGTGTTATTCCTGTAGTTATGCTAATGTTATGAGAAACTACACTAGTGTTCGCTCTAATTCTCATAGCTGTGCTATTCAAAACCAGCATGATCATCTATTACTGTAATAAACAATACACAGTTATAAAAAATACTTCTATAATTTTTTTTAATTACCATTATTTCTAATATTTATTTATTTTTAAATAATGTGCTTTATTTTAGGACCAGGGCTCACAGTAACTAGCGAAGGCTTCATCTCAGCAAATAATACAACAGGACAAAACTGGACTGTAAGCTGTCTCAAATCCCATACCAGAGGAAGTACAAACATGACACAAAATATAATAAAGATAAAATCAATGTGGCTAACAGCAGACCATAGACTTTTGTCATGGCTTAACTGATGATATGAGCGCTCACCTTCTTGTACTTGTGCGGATAAGTGCACCTCTCTATAGTTCCCTGAGAGGCTCCTCTATTCACAGTCCCCAGCCGCTCCTCTAAATGCAGCAAATCCTATCAAACACAGATAAACGAGTAAATAAAGATCCACACCTACATGCTTATTCATCGTTTAAGTGAAGGCATTTTTTTTTTGTTCTAATATTCAAATGTTGCTGGTAGCAAAAGGGGTCTCTGACGGATGCCTTCTACAGGAAGGGTTCAGCAAAAAAAAAAAAATCTGATTTCCGTATGTTTCCCTTTACCTCAAATATAGTCTATCAACAGGAGTTTGCTTCTTTGTGCTAGGAGGTTAGCATTATCAACTGATTACTTCATCAAAAATCTTTTCGAGAAATGTATGCCTCAAACACAATCAGGATGCTGATGAACTGGAAGCACTTTTTTCCCTGGTGCAGTATGTGCACAAGATGGCAGGTGGCGGTGTTTCGAAGTGTTGAAGGTGGAACTCTATTAAAAAGCTGAATGTTATGTGGATGATGACACAGTGATACATTAAGCTTAAGTCTGAAATACAGGCAACCTTGCGATTTCACAAAAGTGCTTATTTAAAAATGTTACACTGTTTAAACATTTTATTTGAAACATCCTGTGTGTTTAAAGACTGCATCAAGATTATTTTAACCGAACTACTCCATCTAAATTTCTGCTCTTACCTCGTAGGTTCGGCCAAATGTCATTCTAGATGAGATGTAGCGAATGTGAGGATAGGTAACCTCTGACATGCCAGCGTGCTGAGGGAGACACGGGAAAGCAAAAATATTTTAACATCTGTCTTCACAGACATGATCAAAACTTCAACACACACTGATGTTTAATCGAGTCTCTGGTGAACACTTACAGACAGATGTACAGTGTCGTTTTGAATCGTTTAAACATTTACTGGCCAAATACAGCTATTTACCTTAAAAATAATCTTTAAAAAATGGCTGTTCAGCATCCTTAATTAATGGCAATACACTGAGCTTAATAATAAAATAACAGATGTTGTAAAAACAACAACAACAACAACAAAAAAAAAGAGCAAGAGCTTGTCATGATTAATATGCAAGATATCTACACCCACTACACCCACACCAGTCCTTCATTACTTATGTTAATGCTTGTTAATGTTTATAATGATGGCTGGAAGTGGGGGAGGAAGGGGTATTCACCATCATCGGGATGGGGAAGTGGTGCAGTCTGGGTGGGGGATGGTAGTGGGGCAGATGAGGGTGCAAATGCCCTGAAGGGTATGAAGCTACAGTCACACCGGCCTCGATGCCCAGCTCCCTGAAACACACAGACACACTGCAACATCAGATAAAGACATTATTTAAAATTTAAAAAAATAAATAAATAAATTTAAAAAAAAAAAAGGTAAGACACAATGCTGTAAGAAGATGCTGGCTTTAATTAAGTTTCCCAAAAATTAAAATATTTATCTCCAGAGGATGATCACTGTGGTCTAATCAGCAAAACTGCTAACTGTATAGTGATGTGAAGTCAACTGATAAAGCCCTTCAGATAAATGGCAAAAAAGATTTTATACATGGCCCTAAAGGAAACAGGTGCAGCTTTTTTTCCCCTAAATTCTTTTTTGAGAGAAAAGCACAGCAAAGTCACGCTCATCTTACCATGTGGCTCTCTGGTCAGTCTGGCGTGGGTGCGAGGACATGGTCTGGGGGACATGGATGTGGTGTCCGTGACCGTAGTTGGGGTGCATTCTGTGAGGGTGAGGGGGAGGTCTTTCGTGTGCTCGGCTGGAGACAAGAAGAAAGCGACATTTTAAAATGTCTCCTTTGAATAAACAAACATTGCTTTTGTCATTAGGAAAAACCCACAGGCCCGTATATTCCCCCAAAAAAGCCAAATGTTATATTGTTACCTACAGAGGACACAGCACGTGAGCAACATCTGTACACACTGCAAATGCCCTCTGCCAAATCCACCCCATTTTCCATCGACTTTTCTTTCTATACATTCTTGTTACTCATTTTCATAGAAGCTTTTTCTTACATAAGTGGGCGTATGTAAATTGGATAGAGTTTACGCTTCAGTCACACATACCAGTTAAATATACACACACACCCACTCAGAGCGATTAAAAAAAACACACAACAGGAAACAGTCACATGCCTCAGAGTTGGTGTGGATTAAGAAGCTGCTGAAAAAGGAAACGTATCTGTTCCATGAGACGAATGACTATAAATTACTTCAATAATGCTTTGGGAATTAATTGACCTTAACTGTAATAAATGACTATACAACAGAAACATAGATAATAAAAATATACAAAAAAAGACTGTTATGCTTCCTTGCTCACTAGGTGCTGACCACAGTGATGCAGAGACACATACACAGAAGATCTGATGCCAAGTAAAGGCCCAGTTTCACTCACGTGGGGTGCTGCATCATTCTCCGCCTCTGAACCTCCATCCTCTGCAGAATGTCGTGCTGGTGGAGCCTCTGCACGGCGTTGGGGCCCAACACGGGCAGGTGGTGCTGCAGCGCCTGGTGCTCGGGAGCCAGGTGCTGTGGCAGGGGAGCAGCAGAGCCTGGGAGGTGGTGGGGGGGAAGAGTGGGAGCAGGGGCAGCAGGCACAGAGTGGCCCAGGCCATGAGAGGGTAATGGGGTGTGGTAGGGGAGCACGGGGTGGGGAATGACGTAGTCACTTTGAGGAGGAGGCTGAGGAGGGGGAGGGGGGTTACTGTGAGAGTGGGGACACGACGAGGAGGGCTGGTGGTGTAAGGACCGTGCCAGAGGACCATCTGTAAAACACACACACACACACACACACACACACACAGAGAGAGAGAGAGAGAGAGAGAGAGAGAGAGAGAGATGGTTTTCACAATATGAATTTTAAAACATTTATTGAAGATATAAACTCTGCGATTCAGAACATCTGGCTCACTTCAAAGACAAAGTCTAAATCTGGGAAATATATTAAAGGAACATAGTGAATGTTGATCTTGGTAATCAAATATAAAGTAGAGAAAAGGTCTTTTAAGCACTAAAGGGGTTGGTAATTTGCACCCTTCATGAGCTCTGTGTGTGTGTGTGTGTGTGTGTGTGTGTGTGGGGTGAAGGGGGATCTGAATTCCTATTGCCGCAGCATGCATGAGCAAACATGAGAGGAAATAACTTGCCAATTGTAGAGATGAAAGCAGAAATGAATTTGACTGATAAGGGGGGAGGGGGGAGCGAGAGAGAGAGAGAGAGAGAGAGAGAGAGAGAGAGAGAGAGAGAGAGAGAGAGAGAGAGAGAGAGAGAGAGAGTGAGAGAGAGAGAGAGAGAGAGAGAGAGAGAGAGACAGAGAATGAGGAACAGAGATCCAGGTAAAGAGTGAGTGTGAAGGCAGGTGCTGTAATATGCAGCTATTATTCCTCTAAACACAGGCCCACCAGGGAGGCAGCGCACTCATTCACATTCTACACGCCTCTATTCTGAGGAGAAGCAGCGATTAAAGCCGACTGCCGGCCGCACACTACCTGCAGCAATTAACACATTAAACACCAGGTGCTTTGCCTAATTACCATCAGCGCCGGAGTCGGGTACGAGTGCAAATTTCAGCTATTTCAGCCCAGCACCCCCAGAGAACTGCCCACACAGAGGCAGAGCACATAAAAGACTGCTTACTGCACGGTATTGCTTCCACAACAGTATATTCACTTAGTATTAATCAAGGATTCTGCAACATTAAAGAATATGCTAGATGTTTGTAGCATTTTAGAAACAATATTTTCTTGGTTCAGTGTAATTTTTGAAGATCTGCATTATGATTACGACAAGCCATCCTTGTAAAACAAGCTATCCAAGTCCAGCGAGATTTGCATCTTTCTTGTCCTAAACTGGAGGTATGTTTACGAGAGATGCAACAATGGTTAATTTATCTTACAGGGTGTCCCCAAAAAAAGTCTCCACACACAGGGGAAATTAACATTTTTTAGGAAAAATGTCTTTCATACTTCGTTTATATATACAGACTTCAAAAATAATTCTTTAAGTTAGTCTACTCCCATTCCATTTTTGTTTTACTATACAAGACCGTACATCCTGGTGCAAGTTCATTATTTCAGCGATTTCGTTTGAATAACGAGGCTCAGCACAAACACTGAAAGACTGAGGTATCAAAACATCATGATTATAAAATGCACTATATAGTCACTAGGCACTAATGTCACACCAGGTGCTCGACTACTAAATATAAGGATGCCAGGAAATGGATGAAGACTTGTGCTTACAGGAGGGATGCATGTAGTGCCTGCAGGACGAAAGCTGAGACTGGGGCTGTGGTTGGGCCACCATGGCCGGGCTGAAAGTGTCCACCACGCTAGGCTGGCTTGGACCCGGAGTGGCCTGGGAAACATAAGCAGGAGGACGAGAGGTATTGCCTGGACAGCACGGGTCAAAGGCAGATGTGCTGCTGAAACTGCTACTGCTGGAGCCACTGCTACGTACAGCACTGCTACTGAGATCCACTGGGAGGGTCTGCTGGGAAAGAGAGACAATAAGAGAAAGACAAAGGGAAATGTAAAATGCAGAATTGTAGGAAGGAAAAAAAATCAGGTACTAATGAACCATTTGTTTAAATAAATAAAAAAAAAAGTCTAAAATGAATCTGAAACAGTAAGCTGACAACGAAGGAGCTCATAACGTCCTAACATCGACATTTTAAATCGCTCCATGATGTGGCCCATATCTAATCCCGTTTAATGCTTTGATGTATAAAACATGAGCATGCTTCACCCAGCCGTCTCCTGTCTGCGCATATCTGAGCAGTAGCTGTGGGCCCCATCATCAAAAGCACCATGCCTCACCTAATGCATTCCACATGGAAACTACGCCGTCTTGCTAATCCTGACAGCTCCTTTTTATACAAAAATAGCCTAAAACTCCCCTTGCATTATTGAACATTGTGTTGTGACAAAGGAGCAACCGCACACAAAACCCTTGAATTGTAGGACTGTAGAGCACTACTGATACAGGTTTTAACCCGTCGACCACAGCCATGCTTTCACTGCCAAAAATCATTATAACCATGCAAATTCCTTCATTTAAATATACTGATTATATTTTCTAATTATTTCGCAGAATGGGTGAATAAGGATTTGAGTTAATAAGATTTACAATTAACTGGTTTAGGCTACTGGGCACTGCATTTTCTCTTTCATTATAATACAACAAAGGAGCTCAGACAATTAGCTCCACGTGAATTATTTAGAGCTCAGCCGTTCAAGTGCGGCTTCAAACAAATGCCACCATGACTGTTTTCCCTCAACCACAGAAATATCGTCAAGGAGTCTTCATTTTCCATTATAAAAATTAACTTCAAGAGAAATTTCAATTCATTTTCAAAAAAGCTTTAATCAAATAAAGAGAAATGTAAGCACACAACCCCAGAAACAATGTCATCATCATGGAGTGGCAGAGGCATAACAAACCACACTTTCTAAACCATGCAGACTTTCTGCACGGCTCAAGTTTCACTCTACTTAGTATGTAAGCTGTGATTAAATGAGGATCCATTATACCTGGTCATGGTACTGGGTGCTGGCGCTGACCCCTGCGCAGGGTACGTGCATGGCCCCAGACCTCTCCAGGGGGCAGCTGGGCTCAGGAAAAGGCAAAGACGGGGGCGCAGTGCCTGCATGGTGATGGTGGTGATGGTGGAAGTGATGTGAATGGCCGTGCGAGTGCTGAGATCCAGGCTGAGGGGGGCCATGCTGCTGCGCCTGCCCTGCCTGCATGCACCCTGAGTGTGAGTGATTCAGGGAAAGGTGCCCTGAGGAGGGGCCACTGCAGGGAGAGTGCTGAGGGCAACATGACGGCAGCCTGGGCATCGCAACACCTCCACTCTCACCAGATGAACCTCTTCTATTGTCTTCTGACGCAAACAAACAAAAACATATAAAATACTGTTTATTATCAGTGTTCTGTTATTTAGACATATCAAAAGAGTTCCTTTTGGTGCTGTGCATCATGACTTTCTATGTCTGCCAGATCCGGTGAAAGAAATGTGGTTACGGTACCTGTCCAGGCCATGCCTCCTTTACTGGTCTATCAGTCAAGTGAAAGTGAGATATCCTAGTCCAGGACTGATTTACTGATAGTCCAGTAAAGGAGGTGTGAACATTGCTCCTGACTGGTACACTGGTCACACTGTTTTCACTGGACTGACAGAAACCAATGGAGGACCAACTGGCACAGAGGTCACATCTCCTACAACACTCCAGTGCAGGTAGCGTGGCCTCTGCACTTGTCCCTCTCAGTGAAGATGTTGCATTTTCTTTTTCCCATTTGAACAAATTTTTCATTTAAAAACAATTGTTTTCACTTAAAGCCTAATTAAAGTCCAGCAAATCCCAACATGTCCTATTCTATGCACTAGACTAAGATGATGTGACACAGAATCCAACTCGTGCACTATCCAGCTTCTCCTCACCTTCTGTAGGAGTGGTGGTGTTGCTGGGCCCTGGGGCCCCACTGTGGGCCTCCATCGTGCTGTCGGGGGCCACAGCAGAGCAGCTAGTGGAGGGGCCTGGGGCATCTTGGGAGGGCTCTGAGGTAGAGGCAAGGAGGGAGGAAGTAGAGGAGGTGGAGGAGCTGGCAGGCTGCAAGTGCACACTGTCAGAAGTGGTTGGCACGACTGAAAGATCTGAGGAGATACCCAAATATGTGCGTGCACACACACACACACACACACACACACACACACACACACACACACACACAATAAGAATGATATGTGGATATTTGTTCCAAACCAGATGCCTGTCTTTAAATTGCTAATTTGAGTATGAAACTGTGTGTGTGTTGGACTTGCATCAGTGGCCAGAGACCCCAGGAGGATTGCTGCTGATTAACATTCCACAGTGAGCATTCCATCTGCTTTTCATATTCACAAATTAATTTCTCCTCCTCGAAAGAAATGCAAATGCAGCCATATCTCTAAGCTCTGTTTCTTCCCTCACATCTGCCTGCTTTCACCCCCCACACACACTTCAACTGGCAATCAAATCTGAATGACTGTAAATTAGTTTTCTTTTATTAACCTTAAGATCATATGGCCGAATAAGGACACACACACACACACACACACACACACACACACACACACACACACACACACACACACACACACACCACATTCATCCAGAGTGGCAGCTTAATTGGTTTTAATAGCACAGCTCATTCTGGCTCAGAGAGCACAGGCAGCTTGCATAACAGACAGACTTCATTATGCTGCCTGCAAATGAAATTAGGAATATGCACAATTACAAACAGGGAACATCACAGAATCCTTGGGAGCAAACATTAAATCAGCTGCTGAGGCTATTTCTACTTCATAAAAGAATACAGATACATTTTATTATTAATGATGCCTACTTGCAAGTAGCTTACAGTACCGGGATAGTCCTGACTAAAGAACATTAAATTTGCGAAATTCATTTCTCCTCCCACTCACGCAACACATAGCCTATACGTCAGGGAGAGAAGTGCTCTTGCCTCTTGCGGTGCACTGGATCATCCAATACCCCAAACCATATCTTTCTGTTTCAGTCAGGTGGTGTTTCTGTTGCGGTTACCATATTCGGCATAGGGACACTTAATTCAAATGTTGACTAATCACAAGGCGTCTTTTATTATTGTTCCAAATGACATTAACACCTGAAAACCTTCACATTTTGACTTTTTATTTTATAAAAATATAAAATAAGGAGGGTGTCCTTACCGTCCTCATCCACAGTGAGGTCCACTACCTCGCTGGCACTCTGTCTGAGGGGCTGGATGACTGTGGAGAGACGATGGCGTCCTCTGCCTTCCTGAGCCCGACTCTGAGAGCAACTCGGCCCCCAGTGCATTCTGCCATGACCCCCCACTGACCGCGGCCTACAGCACACACAAACACAGAGCAAACATCACATCAGTCAATGACCAGCGCAAACACTGATGCCTTGGTCAGAGATAAGCCCGTCACATAAAACTCTAAACAATATATTCACATGACCGTGAAGAATTAAGAAAGGTATTTAGTTTCTCTGAGCAAAAAGGTAATGTGCAAAATGTGCATTTTAGCTACAGTATATAGATGTTCTTGGACTACACAATTATTAATATTTGGTCATCACATTTTTTGCTCTATTAAACATACTTTAATGAAAGGCGTAGGTAAAGTTAGCCAGTTAGCTGACGTTATATTTTAACTGACTCATTCACATTATAATTTTAACTGTCTGTATGTTTTCCTACTGTGGTGAATATGAATGCAGCTGTGCTCTTCTTCATATTCAGCATTAAAAGTTTTCACATGTACTTGAATACTCGAATGATGAACGATTCATTCACAATGTAAGACTGTAAGAAAAGCCTGTTGATATAACTCTTGTTCCCAATTTGGCAAATATGGACAAAATGTTACATCATGATATGGATAATTTCATATCTTGATATGATAAACATCACAATATAATATGTTTTCTCTAAAATTGATGAAAAAATTATCTAGAAAATATAACTGCATGAATTCATGAATGGTTTTTGATCAATCTGTGAACTGAACAGCAGTGAAAAGCACTTTTTCTTTTCTCCTTTCATTGGGAAGTGGCACTAAAGAAAACCATCACAAACGAGAACAAGACAAACATAACACTATCAAAATGGGAACAATATGAATACAAAAATATAAGAAGTAAATATTAAAAAAAAAAAAACTATTCAAATTCAGGCTTCACACATCTTGTCGACAGTACCACCACCCTTTTTAGGAACAAGTTCCTCATCTTTTAGATGGGCTGAAGCCTGTTCTGTGAGCGAGTGTTATGAGGAGTTTTGCTCGGTGTCACACAACCCCATGCTTGTTTTTGTTGCAGCACTCCAATGGCAGCTCCTAGCGCCAACCTTAATGATGTACATCTGCTGCTGAAAAGCGGCATTTGCAATATTGGTGATATAGACGATATAGGAAAAGATCCAACAGACATTTTTCTATTGTCCTACGATCTGTATCGCCATATCGCACAGGCCTAGCTGGAATCATCAGATTGGACAAACCAGAGCTGTACAGAAGACAAACCCTGTTAAGTTCTGTCACCTTAGAGAAAACATCCATATACACATTACTTCACTGTGGAAGTGGATTAATGCGGCCGGTATTTTGATTTTGCATAATGTTTATTAAGCAGCACAGCCAGGTGAACAGCAGGAGTGAGCGCGAATGTTGTTTCTGCTTGTCCTGAGTACATCTTTCGATGCCTTCAAAGCACATAACCCAGCCACTGACAACGGATTAAAATTCCACAGGAAGGGAAAAACCTGCATTAATTCAGAAATAACATGAGGTATCATGGCAAATGTCCAAAATTCCCACTTAATTGGGAATAATTATCTAGAGACCGTGGAAATTGGGTAGATGTGCATGGGGACTGAATCCATAGGAATGGCCCAGCAGCACTGGCTGCCGTAAAGCAGGGCATTGTGGGAAGCCGAGAACAGAGGTGTAACTCAGCAAGGGCTTCAGGGGCTTCATGCTCCCTGTCTGGAGACTCACAAAACTCCCTGCCTCCCAACCCTCCCACCTAGACCCTTAACCTCAGATTGCATCATTAATACATCAAAACAAAATGATTACCAACAAGTGCACAGGGCCTCGGGGAGGCGCCACGAGACCGGCAGTGTGTGCACGCATGTGATATGTAAAACAGCAAACAGGCTGCTGAAACCAGCGCACGTTCTTATGTACACAGCGCACACACAGGACAAACAGCCAAGCTGAACTGCAATTCTCAATAACACTAAAATTAATCTTGAGCACAGAAGTGTACTCAGTATGGTCGAAACAGTCAGCTGAAAAAGCTGCTCAACAAACACCTACAGCACCGAGTGGAACCTCCCCGAACATGCTGTCATAAGGAATCTTATGTCATCTTCAATATTCGGAATAATTTTTAATATGGAAATCAAGAGACAATGGAGGGGTTTGAAATCAAAAGGAGTGTATACAGAGTCTTCTGTGACTATTTAAGCGTGCTTGCTGTAAGGTTAGGAAGAGCATCACTAGGCAGATACTCAGTAAGACTACTTACCTGCTCAACACCACTGCAGCGTTGCTAAGATCCCAGGGAGAGGGCACCACCTCCTGGGAGGAGTTTCTAATTACCCACAAGTAGGCCAGGGATTATTTTGTAAATACCTGTTTACCACTTTGGTCTTTTGAGACCTTGGTGAAAGTGGAAAACTGTAAACACAGGCACTGGGGGAGCTTCCTAGGTGCCTGCGTGGTAAGAACCTTCTATTGGTTGTTTGTGAATTCTTAGGGTTAAAGCTCACGTAGATGAATTACTGCTTAACCACTACCAGCCTTTGCATCTGACTTTGTCAGGCAGACGTCCGAGATTATACCGTCACGCATTCCTAGGTCAAAGGTATGGCAGTATTCATTCTCAGAAACACCCCGATTCATTATCAGGTTCAGTAGGTTTGTTAAAGCAGATGTGTTATATATGCCTATAGCTCTGTTTCAGCTGGATTCGATTAACCTGCAGAAATACCAATGAAATCAGTAATTTTATCCCTGTAAGAATCTGCTGGTAGCTTTTATGATTTGGAAAAGGAATAATTCTAGCACAAATTACTTTCTGCCCTTGACTACCAAGCTCCCTAAGTAACAGTGGTCCAGCTCAAAGTGACCTGATTATGACACACTAGCCTGTGTAGGCTGTGTACTGTGCCCAATTGCACTGGAGTGTCGAGTCGGTCACACAATATTGATGCCTCTGGAATGCTGGTGGCAATATGCGCAAATGACACAAATGCTTTATTCTGACCAAATCAGCCAAATCCCTTACAAACTATATTACCCAAGCTCCTCTGGTTAAGCTAATCCAGCCTGAATGTTGCTTAATGCTATTTCTGAAAAGATCAAGAATGTGAAAAAACAGATATGAGCTCATCCTCTAAGTTAATGAGATGTGTTGTTTACAACTTATTGCCAGCTTGCTAGCTTGGCTAATTAGAGCCTCCTTATGATGTATATTTGCTCATTTGGTACAAGCAATTTACACACGTTCAACAGCTATATCACTCTTTCACACTTTCAATTTTTCAGAATCACCATTAAAGTAACTGAAAACCTGTCGTTAGGAGCCTCCCTGTCAGGCGTTATCATGAATTATGGGTCTTTTGATTAGTTTTCTCATTGGTGAGAATATTCATGTTCTTCAGTTTTGAAATTAAACCTGGACAGTGGAAGATGGTATCAGGAGAGTACATAAAAACACAACAAAAAGTACAAATGGATGGTGAGAGAAGGAATAAACTATAACTAGAGCAGATTTGAGATAGAAAACTAAACTATATTATTTACCTTATGTTTACATTACAGTTTTGAATGCAGCAGTGATGGAGAACTGGACCACTACCTGTAACAGCAGCAGCACAATGCCTAGCATTCGGCCTTAAATTCACTTTACCATCACAGTAAAATAAACAGAGTTTCTCTTATAGTGCAGGCATACCTGGTGCTCTACAATGGAAAAAAGACAACATATTGTATTATTTCTTATTGACGTGTCCTATGTTCATGGTAACTAATCAGGGTGGATAGCTTGCTGGCGGCAACACAACAGATGACAAATTACAACCTTCAATGACTGGCTATCTTTATGTGTTGTGCAAAATTAGTAACCAAAACAATGGCACCTCCAAGTAAATTATTCAAACCAAAACAAAGCACTATGTCCAATACATTCTCACTATAACGACATTACACGGACTACATGGCACCTGCCTTACTGTCTATATTAATCCTGAAATGACCCAATATGTCAAGGCCAACATGGAAATGCAAAATTAGATGGAACCTTTCAAAACACACACAGTTTTTGCCTCGCTCACTAACCTCACTTTGCCCTGTAAACAAAAGTACCTTAAATGACAGACATACATCACTCATCCTGCTGACGTTTGACCCCTCTACCAACCACCCTCACCCACCTGGTCAACACAGAAAATGGCTGCCATTCTCGGCATTCTCAGGCAAGTCAGGGCAACCGGAAGGAATAAATAAGGCCTCTCTCTGCCTCTCTCAGAGAAATCCCTGTTCCCAGAAATGCCTTTTCTGAGAATACGCTAAAGCAGCCACAGAGAAAGGGCAAGGAAAAGGAGGGGCAACACAGAGAGAGAGAGAGAGAGAGAGAGAGAGAGAGAGTTCTGAGAGAAAAATGACAAGCATGTGGGTGTGGGAGAGAACTGAGAAAGCTTCAAAGAGAGATATACAGTGAGAAAAAGCAGAGAAATGAGAAGCAGTGTGCAAACAACTGGAGCAGACCAAGCTACTGTACATCGCTATCAATGTTCAAGTTGCAGAAACTGAAGGACCCATCTCATACACACACCACACACTGGTAGCCTTCTCAGTATTCTCATCAAAGACATGTCATGATCCTGCCTGAGCAGATAAACAGCACTAAACAAGCAGACTAGCACAAGCTCTCTAGTAGCGTATACAGAGCACATCCTTATTTTGATGTGTGACGGGTATCCGTGACTCAACAGGGGCGGAGCCAAATCAGCCAATCACAAGGACTGGCTTCCCCTTATGAAATAACCATAACAGTTTCCCTCCATGCTACCTAGGTTCCTAACAAACCTGGCTAGCTACTGAAAGCAAAGTAGCTAGCCACCTAAAATTACCTTTCAGCTGGGCTCAGGTAGTTGGCTAGCTTAATATTTGTTACATGATATAATTAAAACCATTTAGGCTAAGCAAAATATCAAGATCAACAAGTCTAGACCTTGTCACTCAGGGAAAGTGTTAAAAGTGAAAGAGAAAAATCCTAAACATCCAGCTTTAAGCTTGGAGCTGGAGTGTTTTAGAGTGATATCTGTCAGTGCTGTAGAGGCGTTATAAGCCCAGCACTGCTAAATACAGCCTGGCATCTGCATGCCACAGAGAGGCTTTGGCTTCAGCCAGAGTGACTGTGCTGACTGGCATTCTCCATTAAACACACTGCAGGGACAGCAAAGCTGTACACAAGCTCAAATCCTGCAGATCTCATCAGTCTTAGTGCTGAAATGTTTTAATAATATTACAAATACTAATAAGCCGTGTCTTTCATTGTAATCAATGAGCATGTGTATAAAATGCATAGTGACGTGAATGACATACATGTACATGCGCACACAGCGCAGACTACTCTAAAAACACTCCGCATGTACAAGCCCACACACACCATTTTCATCTGCCCTTAGTCACAGGTCACTCGCTTTTTCTGAGCTGCAAAGACCATCGGCCATTAATCACTCTCGCTCATGCTTGCACACATGCTCACATGTGCACTCACACTCTCTCTCTCCCTCACACATACACACACACACACACACACACACACACACCTCCCCCTCTCTGCCTCTAACTGCTTTCCTACATTCCTCAGTCGAGAGATGAGGCAGATTGGCATTCAGATCCACTACCTAACCCCAGTGGTCCCATCCTCTGCCACACACATGCACGCACGCGCATGCGCACACACGTGCATCCACACACACTTCCTCCATCCCCCATAGGAACAGGAGCCTACAGAAGTGCACCAGCACGGCAGTGCTGCCTACCATGTTATCAAGAATAATAGGTTTCCTGACCTTTACGAATACAGGCGAGATAGAGTCGATGATATTGAAAGAAAGTGAGTGTGTGTGTGTTTGTGTGTTTGTGTGTGTGTGTGTATATATGTGTGAGAGAGAGAGAGAGAGAGAGAGAGAGAGAGAGAGAGAGAGATGTGCCATAGAGGGGGAGGGGAACACAGTAAACAAGCCAGAGGCTCATCAGGGCTGCTGAGTGGTAGAACTGGCTGCTATGCAGGATCTGGGTGGGTGCTGTTAGAGCACCGAGGCACTGTCATACTTCTTGGTCTTGTATAAAAGCATACAGGAAGCATACATTATAACATAAATCAAGGTACCAAGTGGGCTTATTTTATTCTAAAAATCAGGGCTGGACCAAATAATTGAAATACTCAGAGGTCAGTAGGTTTCTAATCTTTCTCTATTTATAACTCAGAAGCTTTGTCTTTTCCTTCCTACTCCATTTAAAAGTGCAATGCATGCAATGAAATAATGGTTTCTCCACCCTATGTACTGTACTACACGAATCACCCAAATGCAGATTCAGAGTCCCTAAATCATTGTCAAGCTAATACAAAAATGTTTTTGTTTCAAACCCCAAATCAAATGCATTGCTGCTTAAAAGAGCAGTTGACAGGCGGAGTGGAAAACCCATAGGCTTTTTAACCTTGCTTATCTGGTCCTTGCTGCACAGCTACAAATTACACAACAAGCTATTTCACTATTAACTATTAACACACTTTTGCTGCTTACTGGATATACTTTTACGTTGCTGTAACAAACAATCAAAAGTTTGTGGACAAGGTTTGTGGCAATTGTATAGGATGTCTCAATGCTGTAGCGTTAAGATTTCCCATCAGTGGAACCAAGAGGCTCAAACCTGTTCCAGCATGACAGTGCCTCTGTGCACAAAGCGAGGACCATAAAAATACGGCTTGCCAAGGCTGGATTGGAAGATCTTGAGTGATCTCCACTGAGCCCTGACCTCAACCCCACTGAGCACATTTGGGATGAACTGGTCAGTGCCTGACCTCACCAATGCTCCTGTGGCTGAACGATCCACAAATCCACACAGCCTCACTCTAAAATCTCGTGGAAAGCCTTCTCAGCAGAGTGGGAGTTATAATAACAGCAAAGGGAAACAAACTCAAAAAGCACATACGAGTGTGATGGTCAGGTGTCCACAAGCATTTGGCCATAGAGTGTACTTAAGATTGTGGACCATTATAAAATATAAATTTAGAACAAGTATTCAGCTACTCCAAGGAGACTTCGAAGTCGGTAATAAGCTGTTTGGCCCAGCATTACTAAAAATGTGTCATCTTGCACACACGTACTTGAAAATAAAGTTTTGCTGTGTATCCAGTTCTACTCGTGGTGGTATATTTTCTACCTCCATTGTAATAAGAAGTAAGTAGATAAGAATTAACCATGCTAATGTTCAAACACATATCCAGTTATAGAAGAATAACTGAAATTAACCTTAGAGATTGTGCTGAGAATTATGATAATACAATATAGATCTCAAGATAAATTGGGCTCCAGTACATCTTTCTGAGAGCACCACAGGCATTGTCAGTAATTTTTACATCTCTGGCAACCCCCACTATTACTCACTGCTGATTGGACTGGAGCTGCAACAACTAATCGACAAATTCACTAATAAAGAAAGTTGGAAACTGATTGCATTATCTATTATTTGGACGGTGTTTTGAAGCATGCAGTCACTTAGACTGAAAACATACGATTGAAATGGCAGCACGTGTTAGAACAGAGCACAACCTCTAAACTGTGAACTCTTTACACTACACCATCAGCCTCATGATATAACTTGTGCTTTCAAGTGAGCGATATTTTAATTTGTAATCGTTCGTTTGTGCTGAGGTGAAAAACAGTGGAAGCGCAATGTCCCTGGTTGAATCATGCTTATTAACCGTCATGTACTGACTCGTACTTCCTCATCCACTTTTATAGCTGCATCACACATTTCCGATTATATATTCATCTACCTTTCCTATCAGAAAATACTGCCCTGTGCTACTAAGGCCAAAAAGACAGTGCTTTGTAGGATTACAGTTTTTCGACTTTTGCCAAAGTTTACTTAGTCAGATACTCTGTAGGTTAACACTTTGTAAACCGTGTTTTTATATATACACACACACACACACACACACACACCCCGGAAGTATTTGAACAATGACAGTGATTTTGCCTTTATACACCACTACAATGGATTTGAAATAAAACAATCATGATGTGATCGAAGTGTAGACTTTCAGCTTTATTTTAAGAGATTCTGCAAAAATATGGCATTTACCATTTAGGAATTACAGCCATTTTCAACACCTCCATTTTCACAAATTGCTTCCATTTTC
>CM074969.1:10433796-10445991 GCA_037577455.1 Pangasius macronema
TGAGCCCCTGAAAATGGAGGTACTTTGCTGAAAATGGCTGTAATTCCTAAATGGTAAATGCCATATTTTTGTTGAACCTCTTAAAATAAAGCTGAAAGTCTACACTTCCATCACATCTTGATTGTTTTATTTCAAATCCATCGTGGTGGTGTATAAAGGCAAAATCACAAAAACCCTGTCATTGTCCAAATACTTCCAGACCTAACTGCATATATGTGTGTGTGATATATGTATATCTCGGTAGATTGAATTATTTATTTATTTATTTATTTTTAAATGTAGCACTATAACTTTGCTGGCTCTTTGTTGGAAAAACAGCTTAAAAATGTCTTCAATTATGATGATATTTTTGCCATAATACTCACTGCTTCCTAGGTAGACAGGCGAGAATGGTGTTTCATGTCCGGGCAAATCATAAATTCTTTACACAGAGTAATATGGTAGTTAGTATAATTTAACCCAAATGTATGACGAGTTAGTTAGGTAACAGAACAATACACACTGCCTACCTAATTTATTCTAATAACGCATTACACTATAATAACCCTTCTTTTTATTTATTTATTGCCACAGAGTGAAGTATTTCTCGATGTTGACATTGCACAAGTGACAACTTGGGCCACCTTGGCCCAATTCTGAAGGAGGAAAATCCCTGGCTCAGTAGTGTTATTGCAGTCACTGCCGCACGGCTTTCATGGGGTGGGCACCTGGGCTTGTATTAGACAGTATTTTGAACTTTTCCCAGTCCAAAGCCATCATAACAACGGCTGTCCTCCAAGGTTTCATCATCTTCACCATATAAGAACCCAATGGAAGTGTAAGAACAACGAGACTCTTTTCGGTAATGCATGAAAATATTGTAAATGATGCTAAAAAGTTGTAAAAGGTTCCTAAACACAGCTTCACAAGTTATCGATAGCTCAATACACTTCACTACGACGGAAAGTCGTCCGGTCGTGATTGGACTGCAACATAAAAACCGATATCCGTTTAATTCACACGATTAAACACTCGGATGGGAGAGATGAGCAGTGGCTCCAGCAGCAAATGCACGGAGAGACCACAAGCTTCACACCTAATTTTAGAGTAATAGCGACAGAGCTTGAGGTCATACAGCACCGGGACATTTCTATAACTGCTGTAACCAACATTTCGGTCCATGATCTTGGAAAGAACTTAAGGCATTAATTCTCAGACAACAGCAACTTGCCTCCTGATGCGTATCCACATTTCGATTTATTTATTTACTCTGGCCAAAATATTATATTATACCTGGCATTGGTATTGTGACAAACCTCACGCATAAGGCAACAGATGCTCACCGTACTGTGTCTAGATCATCCAGCAGCCCAGTCCTGTGAATATCTAGCCAATTCAATTTCCATCTGTGACTTTTGTTCCAGCAAAAATGTGACTTTAAGATCAGATCTGTCAGTCTAGTTATAGCCTCCCCAGGCAAAAACGGGTCATGGTGGGACAAGACACAGGACTGCAGTGTTCATCTACCATTTGACAAAGTGACTACGCTGGCAGGATCAAGCAGGAGGCACAGGGCATTTCTGGCAGCAGAGAGTGGGATAATACAATAAAGCTGCTGGAAATGATTCTGGGGTCCACAAACAGGCACTCAATATCAGTAACAGCAATGAGTCATGGTTGGGATCGGTAAAGGGCGGGGAGAATGACTAAAACAAGACCAACAAAGGGGAAAGTTATGAAAAGCTTTAAGATAAAGCACTTTTGCATTGCCTCTCCTATTAATTTAAATAATGCAGTTTAGGGTGTGAGTAAACATGGGATGTAATGAGCCGTCACATTAGCAATCACACACACACACACACACACACACACACCATGGCAATAGTAACTCTAATAAACACAAACAATATATTTAACACTGTTACAAACTACAACTACATGAACAACTAAAAGCTTTCCACAACTACACAAAACAGAAGATGATGCAGGTATGAAAATACAGACTGGTGGCTTCTTCAAGAAAAGCAGCCTAGCCTGGTGCTTAGATCCACTGCAACTACTTTTGTGTTTTGGAAGCGTCAACACACACACACTCACACACCCAGTCATGTAGGAAAAAATAAGCCCAGTATGTCATGGATTCAGGTTGGGCTCTTAAGAATGATGCGATAAGCACCAGGTAGTCCAACAACATCCAAAACACTAAAAGGCACATCCATAATGGCAAAATTTAGGGCACAGTCATATCTAAGTGTTTTTACAGCTTACAGTACTATTCGAATGGGATAAGATTTCTGGACATACATCTGTTGAGTAATGTTACCACAGGATGTCAGCAGTAATTATGATCAATTTGCATGGGATAAGTGATCTCTGTAAATCACAGAGATGGGAGAGTCTTTATTAGGTCAGCTTGTCTAGTTAGCAAACCTCATTACGTCAGCGCTCTCAGTTAATGCCATGGCTGTCGTTAGCTTTTCCTCAGTTAGTGATATAAACCCTACATCATGGCTTGTGATGGGGTTGCAGATACAGCTAAACAGTTATCTCTCAGAGAACATAATGCACCCATTATTGGGTGGGGAGTGGGGGTGGCTTGGGGTCGGTTAACAGAATTCACCAATAAGCTTGGGTATAAATGTGTTTACAGCTTTAAAATGTCACATTTTATGTTAATTAACCCTTTAGCCAGAGACATTTTTCCTCCTGCCTGAGGGAGAGCGAGAATGGCCTTGGGATTATCTGAAGCTGGTCTGTCAAAAAGACACAAAGGCCTTGTTCTATCTTTATTGCTAAAAGAAGACCAGTCAGCTGGAGAGAGAGAGGGAGGCCTGGGAAGAGAGAGGAAGAAACACATTAGCACTGACTGAGCTTGACCTTGTAGTCCAAGGCAACAACTGGGAGAGCCACGAATGCCTACACACACACACACACAAGTGGAGCCTGTCAGCTTCATGTCAAGGCCCAGATGTACATTCTCACACAGTCCCCACTCTGAGCCCCGTATTGGGACCAGACACAATCACCATTTTAAAGAATAAGAAAGCTGCATACAATGCATACCACCTAATTATCATTTTTGTTCTTATTTTTCTTGGCTGAGAGCATTAGAGTTTATTCTCAAAAACTGCAAACTCAAAGAATGCTGACTCTTAAACACTACTGCCAGCACACCGAGCCTAAAGCTATGGTGGAACGTTCCTTTCAAGACACACAAATGGAAAATAAAGTGTTATACGCAAGACATTTCAGTATAGACCAAGAAGTTAAGAACTCACCTGTAGGCATCTCCTACAATTTCTACCTCACTGTCGGTGGAAGTGACGTTGATCTCCTCGCTAGCTGGAACCGGAGGTGCAGGAGTAGCTTCGATCACCACCACATCTTCATCCAGTGCACCTGATGCACAGAAAAACAAAAGGTCATCTGGCTATTCTGACAATCAGAAATAATACTCAATATTAGACTAGTGTGTTGTTCTCATCTATATATTCAGACTAAGTGTTTAATGGTGCTGCTGGTTACACAAGACATATACAAATACATATATATTATTTTTCCAATAACGTAATTGTCCATTCGTTACTGTTCTGCAGTAGGTATGCGGCTCGAGCTGTACAAGTCCATCAATAATGGCAATAAAATCAAAAGCTAAATATAATATATGTGCAATAGTAAAGCTTCCCAAACTTTTTGCTCCTGGTTTTGATTAAGTGCCACACAGCAGTGAGTTGCTTTTGCATGTCATGGTGCTAGCGAGTATCAGACTTTTCCCAATCAAAATTAAAGATGCCCAGACGTGTACATGACAGTGTGACTATGGTGGTGGTGTTTCTATTTTTATTACAGTGTATCCACTAAATTAATATATTGCAAGCAGAAATAATGATTTTTTTTTTGCCTCGAGTCAGCTTTAGTAATAAGCAATGTATTATTTGTGAGTGATTCTTTGAGGCGATTATTGTCCAAAAATTTGTGCTCAGGGAAAAAACCTGAACAGATAGGAAGGAACTTGCAACATAAAGCAGAAGGCGAAACAAATGCTGAGCAAATTTGCATTTTAAAAATGACTGCTGTCTGTCTGATTACATCCAGCTAAAACACAGGACAAACAATAAATATTCATGTTTTAACATACAGTATGCAACCATATTTGAATGACAGCAATTTGAATTTTAAGACCTCACAACATCGGAGAGTACCTCAAGTTTCTCAAATACCAAGAGACAGCCACAGAAACACCACAGGGCACGTGATCATCATCTGCCCTCCTTTCCTCACTCTCCCTCTCACATGCAATTTTATTTGCTTTACACTTAGTTATGCCTGGTTTAAGCTCAGCCATAAAGTCAGTGTGTGTTCGTTCCCAGAGTGCAAATGTAGGTCACGCTAAGGCTGCAGTCCACTGTCTGCAGACGCTTGCGTTTCTGTTGTGCTATCCCTGTAGCTGGCCCCTGATTGGCTGCCTGTCCTGCCTTGTTCCTCCCACGAGAAACCTCAGGGTGTTTTCAAGACAAGTTACATACTGCGTTTGTGGCAACAGGAACACAACACTGCAAGCTCTTTTCAGTCAACTGGATTTAAATATAAACAGAAGTGTGTGAGAGAACTTTGTCTGGAAAGGAAGGCTGGGAAATATGAACACATGATACTGTGACAGAGTACATTACGGTACACATTACTGAGAATATGACACTGGCCAACTGTTCACTGTAAAAAGACACTGGCTAAATATTAAACTTTCTCTCTTTTACTAACAGTTTCATATTTTTCCTCATGTTGCTTGTTTTTCCTAAATCACCCAATTTAAAAGATTATGGAAACTTTTAGCTTTTCATATGAAATCTGTGGAAATACATTTTGTGCAGTTTACAAAATTATGTAAGCACTCACTATTTTACAA
Organism: Pangasius macronema; assembly: GCA_037577455.1. Classification (NCBI taxonomy): domain Eukaryota; kingdom Metazoa; phylum Chordata; class Actinopteri; order Siluriformes; family Pangasiidae; genus Pangasius; species Pangasius macronema. Next base: position 10,438,679 of record CM074969.1, read on the forward strand.
GTCATTTTAAAAAGTGGTTTAAATGTGGCTTAAGAAATGAAAAACCTAAAAACCAAACTCCTTTTGATTTACCTCCTTGTGATTTTTGTTGCAAAAAGCGACCTTTTTTTTGCCTTCTACAGTTTATGTTAGACACAAAGACAGTAACACTGCTAATGTTCACTGAGGCAGCATCAAATTATAAGCTATTAGTAATCAAAAGTGTTTACCTAATAAATCAACTCTAGTAGCTTAAACGCATTTCAGGTTTTGAAGAAACGGGACTGCTCAGCTATAAACAATGGTATATTTTTGCCCTAACAGCCAACCTGCCTTGAAAGCATTTAAACAGAAAAACAAATTAAGCAAAGTCAAAAGAAATGACTCCTTAAAGGACATGCATTTTGTCCAATTTAAATAAACTTGCTGCTTTAAGAGACCGCCTGGCTTTTCCAAATTTATGAGTGTACTGAGGTAGAAGTGTATGACTCTAGCGAGTACCAGCATCCTCCTGGGTGTGTTGTTAGGGTAGTGAACCCTACCGAGTGCTGCTGCTTAGCACCTTCGCCTCTCCTTGGTATGAGCAGCAAACAAGCAAACACCACGCTGACATGATGCCTGCATCACGCTGCTCTAACAGATAATATATTGCCAGCACAATTGGTGCTATATGATGGTGCACAGCTGATGAAGTTCTTCTCATGACAGATCCACGTCTGCTAAAAATAACAGTTCACACTTTATAAAAATTGATATTGTACTCGCACAGTGGCATTAACACGCTGACGAGCTCCGTCTGTCTTAGACCTCTCTGCTGTCGTTGTGATTATTGTCATGGGCTGCATCTGACCTTAAATTTAAATGTACTAATCTAGAAAATCCAGAAGACTGGTACACAGACCTTTCAGTAGGTTTGAATGTGCCAAGAGAGGTTTTTAAAATTTACACACTAACTGTAACAGGAAAACTGATTAGCATTAATACTCAATAACGAGCTAGAATAGTACACAAGCATGTGACATGCTAAAATATTTAGCAGAAGTAGATGGACGGGGAAATGTGTCCATTTTTGCCGCAGAACTACAATAGTACAGCATGTCAATAGTGAAAAATAATAATAAAATAGCACTTAATGTAAATGTGGCTTGTCTGAAAGTGACTGCCATGGGGTCACTGCAGGGGGGCGAACCCCTAGAACCCTGTAATCATTTTGAATTCACCCAATTCAATACGCCTGTGTGTTACAGCTTTTAAAGCAAGCACGCTACTCCAGTAGTAACGGTAGTCCTGAGTCTCGTGTGTTAAAATAGCTACCATTAGCCTTGTGCTGATAGAAATCCAACAGCCGTCAACCAGAAAACTAACGAGGACAAAAACTATACTAGCCAACCACAATGAGGGTTCTTCACAGTGATGCCAAGATTAACAGTTTTAAGCCTTTGTATTTTTAATATTTCAGCTGAGAGGATGGGAAGTGAGATCAGCATCAGCCCTCCAGGATCAGGGTGTGGGGTAAAATGGAAAAGCCCCAGAGCTCAGCGGAGTTGCTCTGGTGTGCTGCAGTCCTCTCCACCCACCTACTTCCCATACAGCAGAAACTAACACTGACCAAGTGCAAGAGAGAGAATGAGCAAAACAGGGAGGGGGCACAGAGAGACAGACAGAGAGAGAGAGAGAGAGAGAGAGACACAGAGAGAGAGAGACAGAGAGAGAGAGACAGAGAGAGAGCGCGAGAGAGAGACAGAGAGAGAGAGAGAGACAGAGAGAGAGAGACAGAGAGAGACTTTGCCCTAATCCTTGTGCTCTTCATGAACATTTCCAGCTTATATTAGAAGCCATAAACCTAATATAAGCCATAAAAGGGCATAAAGTTAACTATACAAACTCTAACATTCCTTTCCAGCACCACAGCTGACGCTACAGGCATTTGTGCTTAGACTGTTCTCTGGGTTCTGTAGTCTCAAAGCAGCAGGTGTGTGTCTGCTCACACCACTGAAGTCACGAAACAGAAACAGGAAGGACATCAGTGTCACCTGTAGGTTATTGCCTGGCCAATAGGAAAACAAAAAGTATTGCAATAAATAATTTAAAAGAATAATATGGGTACAGTGTTTCTTATACATAGGTTGCATGAGCTAAAGCAGCAGAAACATGTTAGAAACTAAGGAGAGAGAAGCACTGGATAAATGTTTACCGGTCGTGCTAATGGTTTGATGTTTGTTACCCATGGTTTGGTTGCCAGTAAAAAAAAAAAAAATGCTGCCAGATTGTGTTGCATTTTCGGGTAGCTCTCTAGCTACTGTATGAAGAAAGTTGTCTGTTTAATGTTAGCCGGAAAGAAACTAGCTGTGGTTCCACTGCTGACATATCTAAATCTTACTGATCACTGGAGGCTTTGTGAGTCATATGGGAGAGACAGCACAGGCACTCTGACGTGTGCAAATTCACAGTATAGTTACAGTTGTCGGAGGAGCTCCTCATAGTTGTGCTTTCATTCTCCACACACTTGTTCATCTAATTAAAGCTACTGAATCACTCATGGACTGGCTGCTCAGAAGCAGACCAATCAGAAGCCAAGATGCACAGAACAACAACTTTTCTACGTGGATTAATAAGGATGCGAGGACAAGACAAGCTTCTCAGAATCCAAAACATGTAGGTATGTGAAAACACTGATGACCCCAAGTGCCTCGCAAAGCTGTCGTATTGCTCTCCTGCTGGAACCGCACACACCACACACACAAACTATCACATCACAGTTAAACATACGGAGAGACGAGATAAAGACGCTAACCAGACTCGAATGGTTTTACCTGCAACGTGAGAAGACAACACCGCAGCTCAAAGCTGAAACGTTCACCACAACTTGGTGACATGATGCACAAAGGCGTTAACCATTGTCAGGTGGGCATAAAGACTATTGCTATAAACTCAGCTCTTATACTTGTTTGTTTCACTTAGTCTGTATTAATGCACTTAACTAGCAAGCCATAAGTTATTACATTAGCTACCACTTTTAACCTCGTCAGCCAAAACATGGCACTGGGCAGCACACATGCTGATAAATGGATTATTTTCTCAACTCCTGTTGTTGTACTATTTCATTTGTATTGCTCAGTGGGCTGTTGTGCATATAATAAAACGTATAGAGTAGCACAACAGTAGGGGATTTGAGTTGAGTTGAATATGCAAATTCATTAACCATATCCAATTTTCAGAAATATCATCAACAGACTAAGTGCATCAGAAGCATGTCTGTAGTGAACACTGCCTGAGATGATCTCAGTAGTTAATGTCCTTAGTGAATACAGACTCCTTTAAATATTTAGTGTTTCTGCCACACAAGTTGTAGAAGGGTTCTGGGCTCCAGTCTCAGTGAAGGCTGTTTACTGTAACTCACAGGCACTCATTATGAGACGTCTGAAATCTGTAAAGAATTTGAACACCCAAGGTCTTGGTTGGCAGCAGCTCAGTCTTTCATAAGGAGAGGAACAGATATGCAGAAAGGTGTTAACTGTTAAAGCCAGTTACATTCTGGAGGCCTACAACAGAGCAGATTCGTAATATCATCCAGGCATTGGATTCTCTCACGTGTCTTCTGGTCTTAAACAGGGTGTGCTGCATGCGCATAAGGACACGCTGGGCTTAAACCACAGCACCAGAAAGTCATGGTTAAGTAAGCTCTCAGAGTTCTGTAGTCAAACAACAGCAGGGAGACTGGTGGGAGAGTAGATGATATTGCTCAACAGGAAACATGCGCGTGCGCACACACACACACACACACACACACACACACACACACACACACACACACACACACACACACACACACACAAGGGGATATGAAGACTTCACTCATACAATTTTTTCCATTCTACTTTGCTGTGACCTTTGAGAGTAGCACCAATCACGCAGCCCACAATCAGAAGCACAGAATTGAGATTTGGCTTCTGAGGTTTGTAAAGAGATACATAAAACAGAACTAAATGTAAAAACAACTTTTAGAAGAAATATAAAAGTCAGGAAAAATTTTGAAGAATCTTCAAGACCCCTTGTTATGTTATAACAAGCATGTGAATGAGAGTGCGCTGGGTATGTGCTGACATTTTTATATTCTACATTACTTTGTTGGAGAGACCGTTTGATCCGTCATGAGAGCTCACACTTATTGGCATATTCGAACGAAAAACATTCATTTATAAACGTTTAATATTAAAGGCTTAATAATTCTTAAAACACTAAACTGATGTACAAGGGGAAACTTAATTTGACAACCTTATGGCCCAAGGAACAGAATAACTTTGACTATAGTATCAATAATCATTATTGCAGAAACTGCTAAGCAAACTAGCAACTTGACTAAATCCTGAAATTGTTTTGCAGGTGTGTTGTGATCATCCTATTAGTGTGCTGTGAACATCGCTAGATGTTTTGTGTGTGTTTCAAAAGAAACACGCTACAGTCAACAAAGCCAATGAATACTGCAGGCTAATCCATAAGCAGATCACATCTAGAGTCCACTAAAGGAACTTTAGCGTACCGCTTGTCATATGGATATAACTGCAACAGCTCTTTTGTCTGGATCATGCAGCCATGCACATGATGGTGACTAATTTACCAATAGAAGGTTATAAAACAGAAGGCAGTGCGGTCTCTATGCAGCCTTTCAAACAGGACAGGCTTTTTCAGACTGCTTAAAAACACAGCCTATCTAGGCCACCTCTTTCTAAAGGGAAAGCAGGGGTAGTGACAGTATGCCGGAGTGACCACAGTAACAACACTGTACGTGTTGAACACTGCAACGAAATCTATAAAGGATTAATCGGCACGTGACTAGTTGATGTCACATGAACAGAAAGCAGAGAGAGAGAGAAAGAGAAAGAGAGAGAATGAGAGAGAGAGGGCACATGATGTGGGTGTCTGAAACTTGAACTTTATACAGAGAATAGAGTAAAAGAGGAGGCCCGTGTGAAAAGGGAATGCATGGGGACAAATATTCATCCATGCGAGCTGTGTGTATCCTACACACCGCACTGTCCACAGAACGGAAACCTCTGGCCTTTCTGACAGCAGCCCCAAAGCTGAAATGCCGCAGAGAGGATAAACGAGCGACAGCAGTGATGTTAAAAAAGAAGGCAGTAAATCTTTCCCACTGGCATTTGGGCCCTAACCCTGGTTTAAAAAGGAGTCAGAGCTCTCTCTGTTAATTAATGAGCTTCATCAGAACAGTGCTACATGAAGACTTTTGATATTTACATCACTTTATGATTATTGGAAAAGCTTCAAAAAATGTTTACTTAAATCCAACACACATCAGGATTTTAAATGTTTTTAAATGGCCCTGTCGGCTCTCAGTCGGTTTCTCGAAACACACAGAATGCGGTTGTTTATATTGTTACACCGGCTCTGAGGCCTCGCAGTCCAAACGTGAAACAGCTGTCAGAGTCTCGGGTGTTTACTCATCCGATAGCACACATCCATACCATGTTTACACAACATACATAATATTGTTACCATGAATACCTTACCCCTTCTTCCCCAAAGTAGACACCAACATGGGCTAGACATACAAACATAAATAAATAAGAAACGTATTGAATAGTGCGTCAACTGTATCGAAGCGGAGGAAACGACCAACAGCACACAGAGAGCAGGTCTCAGTGCTGCAAAGGATCCTTGTGGATTAAAATCTGGCCAATGAGGACAGGTACACAGAATCCTGTAACATAGCGATGGTCATAAAATGTGATACAAGGTCAGACATTTAGCGTAGCATGAAGACATTACATCAGAACACACCGAAGTTAAAATTCCTCTATAGGGTATTTTCCCATTGCACATTAAAACACAGGAGCAAGCGTGTTTAAGCTCAGTTTCTTACAATACAGCAATCACCACAGTGACTACAGCAAGAGAGACTGCAAATGACAAATCTGTTAAAGGAAAAATCCATCTGAACGATTCGCTTATTAATTTTATAGATAGATGTTTATAGAAATAGATACAGAATAATCTTGTATTTTAATGTGTGATATATTTAACATGTGATCTTCTATGCCACCCAAGATTTATTTTGTTTTGTTTTTTTATACATATTTCTTTGATTTATGTCGGTCTAATTTCACTTTGGTAAACATTTTCCTACATTATTGTTAGTGCCGTTTGACTACCTGTTGAAAAAGGAGGCCAGTGGGATTTAGCCCTCGCGTCATCTCTACCTAAAGAGGCCGATGCACTGGCGATTTATTCCTTCAGTCTTTCAGAAACTATGATGGACAATTCCCTGAAATGTTAACCCTAACACAGCACTCAGACTGAAAAACATTGTGTTGAACAGCCAAGGTCTGCTGAACATTATATCTTACTTTTCGATATCTGTTTTCATTCCTCCTGAAGAGTCAAAAGAGGTGCCAAGTGTGTCATGACACTGATGCATTTAAAGTAACTGGAGATGAGTGGTGTATTCATCTGAAAATCTTTACTATTATCCTTTCTGTCATTCCTTTAGAAAGGCAAAACCAGTCTGGGTGATCTTTCAAGCTGCCTTGATATAAATAAAGCATAAATAATTCGAAGGTCAAAATTCCAGTGCTTAATAAGGAAGGCGTGGGACAAAATTACACATGAACTGAGGCCAAACCTTTCCATATGACAGCTGGCTCAGAAAGTCCCTGGCCTCCATTTGCCTCCTCCGCTAGTACTGAGTAATGAGTACGGCAAACAGCTGGATGAGGAAACACTGGTGTGTTTGAGTGTGTCAAGCTGACTGCTTCTGAGCCACAGACAGCAGCCTGTTCTAACAGCTGGGACACGTTACCATCAGATTTGGGTTTATGGCACATAAAGAGGTGCTCGACTGGCTGAGAACGTCTTCTGAAAGGACCAGCTACGTATATCCAGGCTTGAGTCAAACACCGTGACAGACACTTCCTTCTCTTTTAAGAAATACTCCAGAGTTTTTCAACCTAATTTCAACCATATTTGTTGCGCACGTTATAGACAGGTATTGACACATTTTCCTGCACTGATGAAAGAATGTAAAAACAGGTTTACTTGAAACTCCTTTACAGCAGAAGTCTAAGGGCAGGTGCTGAACTCAGTCATTGAAGAGTTATGTGCAATGCATATCTCTGTAGAATGTGTTCATAAACTCTACAGTCACGGGTATTTACAAACTCAACTCTAAGCCAGTAAAACTCATCCTTTCATAGATGGCGAGAGAGAACTTGGGCTTATGAATTATTAATGCAGTGTGGTGGGGCTGATCACACATGAATGCCACAAAGTCTTCAGGGAAAGTAACCAGAAGCACTTTTTACTGTAATGCTTTGGGT
>CM074969.1:10446091-10461087 GCA_037577455.1 Pangasius macronema
GCATGCCACCGTTCTCTCAGCCACAGCTAAATTTCTTCTAGGATGGTAGATGGCTTTGCAAGCTTGACGGATAGTGTGCAAGGCATTCACAAGAAAATTACTTCTGCTACATTGTTTATTGCCAGTGGCAAACGTGTTCACCCACCATCTGTTACACATTCCCCTCACTTGGGTTACGCAACACACTTTCATATTAGGAGGAAAAAAATCAATAACACTTTTCGTTTTTGACATTTTGTACTAAACACTGTCTTAATGCAAAACCTTAGAATGCAATTCAACCTGACTTTCTAAGACACATGTAGTATATCTTTTCATGGTAAACTCATACCTGGTTCTAAACCCAGTAATTATCGGCTCATTTGGATCTGGTGTCTTTAAACTGGAAAATCACCAAAATCATGGTGCTAGACTCTTACATACTGGAATTGATGGTCCATGATTTTTTGAGGTTGCCATATCTCATGCAGAAAACAATTTACAGTTTCCTCTCTGCAAAATTAGACAAAAAAGGGGAACATTAAGACTCTTATCAGTACTGATCTATTATGACAATCTAATGTGAGATTAAAACAAACATAGCAGTACAGCTGTGCTCTGTGAACCAGGATAATCAACATCATTAATACTGAAAAACACAACACTGATAAAGACTTTTGGATGTCACCAGGATTCCATAAACTCAACTGTGACGTACGTCAATAATGTGTAATCCTGTAATTATTAGCATTTGGAATAATGAAACATTCCCCCAATTAGTTAATTTAAGGGTTGCTTAATAAAAAGTGCACTCAGCAGTAATTACAGTGAGAAACTGGGTTATGTTTAAACCAATCCAACAAAATGCTGATAAGGCCAATGAATATGTGATTCATAGGTTTGTATGCACATACCCAACTGCAGGGCAAATTTTAAATTTTAAATTTTTTGGCTCCTATTTATGCAGTAAACAGTTTGAGGTGAGTTTTTTTTGTTGTTGTTGTTTTGTCCTTAATAACTTTGAATTTATTTCCAACTGTGACAGTGACAGTAATCTGTATTTTAACTGAAAGAATGCATTGAACCCAGAATCCTTGAGCTCTCATTGAGCTCCATGTTATTACGTTTGCATATGAAAAAAAAGATTTGATTAAGTATTGCTTCAAATATTCAGTCCCCACTAAAGTATTGGGGCAGAAAGGCCAATTGCTTTGTTTTTGCTATACACTGAAGACATTTGGGTTTGAGATCAAATGATGAATATGAGATGATAGCTGATATTTACATCTAGATTTGTTAAAATGTAATTTAGAACATGGCACCTTAGGTGGCAGACCACCCATTTTTTTAGGTAAACAAAAGTATTGGAACAGATAATCTTAAAGTAAATAACATTTTATATTTGGCTGCATATTGCATTAACTGCATCAGGATGGCAACCCAGTGACTTTTCCAGGCTCGTACCACAGCTTCTTTCAGTTGTAGTTTGTTTTGGTGGGTTTCCCCCTTCAGTCTCCTCTTCAGGAGGTGAAATGCATGCTCATTTGGGTTTAGGTCTGGTGATTGAATTGGCCACTCTAAAACCTTCCCACTTTTGTCTCCACCTTCTTCCCTAATGAAGTCCGTTATTGTGTTGGTGGTGTGTTTTGGGTCATTGTTTTGCTGCATGATGAAGCTCCTCCCAATTAGATTGGATGCATTTCTCTGTAAATTGCCGGACAGAATGTTTCTGTAAACTTCTGAATTCATTCTGCTGCTACCATCATTACTAACATCAATAAAGAGTAGTGATTCCTTTCCAGAAGAAGCCATGCAAGCCCAAGCCATAACACTACCAACACAGTGCTTGGCCGATGAGCTTGTATGTTATAGATCACAAGCAGATCCTTTCTTTCTCCACATTTTGGCCTTTCCATCACTTTGGTAGAGGTTAATCTTGGTTCCAGGAATTTTGTGGCTGTGGTTTGCAAATTCAAATCTGGCCTTGTGAATCTCAGAAACATGTCAGTAGGTGGACTGGTTATGCTAAACTGGTGTATGCTAAACCATAGGTGTGAATGTCTGTGTGCGCATGGAGCCCTGAATTGGACCGGCATCCCATCAAAGGTGTATTCCTGCTTCACGGCCAGTGTGACTGTGATCCACTGTGAGTCTGACCAGGATTAAATGCTTACTGAAGATGAATGAATGAAAGAAACAAAGTAATGCAAATTCTAAAAATTTCTTTGATTTTGTGCAATTGGCAATGAAGAATTCATAAAGAGGCAATTAACAATTATAAACTTTTTTTTTATTGTGCATGGTTCTTTCTGTAGATATCATGACTTTACAGATACACTTTAGATACATATTTATGATTATACATTTCTGAATTCATAATGAACATTTTAAAGTGATATGTCTGGTACTATGTATAGTATAATAAATTTTTCGTTTTGAAATGTATGGGTGAATGAGGTAAGTGCAACCATTAAAATTACATAAAAATGGTCTCATTTTTGTGCATTTTTTTTTTAGCTTTTTTTTGTCTCCTCCCGTGGACCAAATGTAGATGCCTACTATGGTGGGAGAGATGTTAAAATGGCACTCTTTGCAATTACAGTTTTTTTCACTATCAAAAATAGGAATTTGGGTTTTTTTTTTCCTTCAGTGACAGAGAAGACATTTGCAAACCACCTAGACCAAATCATGTAATTAAACCAAGACTTGCAAGGTACCTGTAGTTCTTCAACGGTCGTGACAGCACCACCGCCATAACCACTCACAACACTAGACCTCACTGCTAGATTGTCTCACTACCATCGTGCAGCGTCGGCAATCTATCACAATGACTTTACATAGAGAAAAGGCAAACAATTCTGTTTCACAGGAAAACTTTCAAATATGTGATTCAAACGAATGAATAACATGAGTGAATATGAATACTTTTATATTCAGTATTAAGGAGAAAATTAATATTGGTAAAAGTAAACAAAAAAAAANAATCTTTTTCCTTAGTTTCTCTGGAGATGATTAACTTTGATTTTTTTTGCATAAATACAAAAAATATATATATATATATCTTTCGAATATGTGATTCAAATGAGGAAAATAATGAATAACATGAGTGAATATGAATACTTTTATATTCAGTTTTAAGGAGAAAATTAATATTGGTAAAAGTAAACAAAAAAAAAATCTGAGAAATTAAGAAAATATTAGGTAGAAGAAATGGTTGATTCCAATCACAAGTCAGAAATCATTACTCTTGAAATAAAATGTTTCAGTAACTACTTTTATGGTTCTACAACTCAACACCCAAAAACACAAGGGCTCGCACGGTCAGAGAGTGTGTTCCGTAAAANTCAACACCCAAAAACACAAGGGCTCGCACGGTCAGAGAGTGTGTTCTGTAAAACGCATCACAAGATCAAGACGCAGTCAGTACTGTTTTTTTTTTCTTCTCACAAGGGTGCAAAAGTAACTGGATAAGCGTACATTTTTTGTGCTGGACAATATTTCGGAGTAAAGCAGCTGCATGTAAAATCAAGCTACAGTATACTTACATGATAATAANAGCGTACATTTTTTTGTGCTGGACAATATTTCGGAGTAAAGCAGCTGCATGTAAAATCAAGCTACAGTATACTTACACGATAATAAAAATAACTGTTGACTGTGTTAGGTTTCTTTTTTTGTTTTCCCTGCAGATTAGACTTTGCCAGAAAACATCTAAAAAAGCCTCCCATGTTCTGGAAAAAGATTCTTTGGACTGATGAAAACAAGACTAATTTGTACCAAAATGATGGGAAGAGAAAAGCATGGTGAACGAAAGGAACAGCTCATGATTCAAAGTATGCCATATCATGTGTCAAACATGGTGGAGGGAGTGTTATGGNAGAAAACATCTAAAAAAGCCTCCCATGTTCTGGAATAAGATTCTTTGGACTGATGAAACCAAGACTAATTTGTACCAGAATGATGGGAAGAGAAAAGTATGGCAAAAGAAAGGAACAGCCCATGATCCAAAGTATACCACATCATGTGTCAAACATGGTGGAGGCAGTGTTATGGCATGGGCATGTCGGGCTGCCAATGGAACGGGCCCACTGGTGTTTATTGATGATGTGACTGCTGACAGAAGTAGTAAGATGAATTCTGAGGTGTATAGGACTACACTCTCTGCTCACATTCAGCCAAATGCTACAAAACTGATAGGATGCCGCTTCACAGTGCAGGTGGATAATGATAATGTTGTGGTATATAAAGGCAAAATCAAAAACCCTGTCATTGTCCAAATACTTCCAGACCTAACTGTATGTGTGTATATACATACATATATACACACACACACTTTTCAAGTCCAGATTTCCTCTTCCTTGCAGAACTCAAGGCTGCTGATACTGAGACCTGCCAGCAAACGGACAACGGCGAAACAGTCGACTCTTAAAAGTTTCTTCCTACATGTAAGTGATTCTGATCGGCCTAATCGAGACTTTGAGGAACATGTTGGAATCATGAAGACATGTCATCCTGGTCCAGCTGCAAAAAAGCAAAAATGTCATACATTTGAGAATGTGTGTGACAAGGTAACATTTGGATAATATTTATCTAAAAGAAGTAATATTATCTGTTAGCAGAAAGTTTTCTTGTTCTTGACTGTTTGTTAACTAAAGCTAATTTTACTTGATGGTTGCATCCTTGTATAGCCCTAAATTCCAGTGTTTCCTTGCAGCATTAGTAATTAACTTATGACAGGAATTATACTTTTTGGTTCAGTAAACTGCACTGTTCCAAGACTCTGTGACCAACACCAAAAATTCCTAGTAAAAACTCAAGTTCAAAACATTGCCAGGCAGCATTCTGGCCAGTGCTGGTGTGGAAAAAGTGGGAAAGCAACTTAAGGACACTCATCTTCTGAGGGCCCTAATTTTAGACAAATAAAAAGGGACATGCCAAGTTTCCTCCTGGGGGAAGTCTGTCCGATAATTCTATATGTCATGAAAAACATGGACTTTCAATAACTCCGTATTGCAAATCTACTCTAATTCTGACCATACTGTAACCCAATGCTAATGCTAATGTAACCCAGTAATAATGTAATCCAATGATATAAACTATATATACACTTTTATTAATCTAAAAAACATGACCTAGCTCTGGTTAACAGAAGTCTAAATTAAAAAGGGTCAGCAAAATAATTTACATCCACAACAGGCAAGTAGATTATTCATATATTTTACCCAAAGCGATACATGTGGCGTACAGAAATGGAAGCCCATCAGAGCTAAACTTAGTAAGAGCTCATCACAAGCTTCTGATACTTTGATGCTTGCGAAGCCAGTGCAAGAAAAATCTCTTGAAATTGTTCACGTTTGTTTATCTAATAACAACCATGTGATTTTTCTCCTCTTCCCTACAGTACATCACAACACAGCCTTCCTCACCCATCAGAGAGCAGGAGCAACATTTAAATAAATGTCAAGCCTGGACTACAACCTCGGTTAATGCGGAGAGTGAGATGATAAAAGATGCCACTAGTGAGGTGTGCAGTGCTGTCCCAGGCTCCTCTGGGGTTCGGCTCCTGAGCCTGCGCTGTGCCGCTGAGCCGAGGAACCGAGCACACGCTGTGCCCGCGGGGCTGGCAACAACAGCAACGCCCCCCTGGCACCGAGGTGGATACAGATTTCAGAACGTAGAGGATTGCAAGAGACGGTTTTAATTCCCTCTCTGGAGGATCCCTGTGTAGATCCTATAGATGTCGAGTTACCTCACTGTCAGCAAAACACATTACACAGCCGACATTCTGCTGCATGCTGTCTGACGACCAGTGTAAATCTAGATTGAAATATTTCTAATATGCTTCTGATATGAATGAATACTGGTCATTTAGACTGCAGTATGTTAGGCTGCAATCTTTCCTGCTAAAGGTGTATAGTGACAATTAATTTAGCTTGAAATTAAACTCCACTGCATTACTTTAAGAGCAACCAAGTTCAAAACTGTTCATTAACACCAGGTATGGTCTTTTGATATAAATCGCAGTTATTAGCCCTACATATATAAACATATCAACTCAATGTGCAAGAAGAAAACAATGTAAGCCCTATCCAGGTCACAAACAGCGCACTGGAGCACTACGTAGTGTGTGACAGCAGCAGTATTTGTGCACTATTTAGTGCAGGAGTCGGCGGAATGAGACGGAGCAGCGCGACTGCGTGGTGTGTTTGACAGAAGTCTACATAAGCCACAACACGGAGCTTTACGTGGAATCAAACAGAATACTGTCCTGTAGCTTTTCCAAAGAGAGGCTTATTTACGCCTCAGGATCACGTACTACCGTAATAAACATACGCAGGATATCGGGGTTTTTTAATAAAAGTTGATTTTTAGACACGGATACAGCTAACGTTAACTCGATGAGCCTGCTTCATGCTCCTTAGGCGCTTAATGACCAGGAAAATAACACCGTTTCCACACGCTCATGATTTCACTCAAGGAATTTAATTAAGCGGAAGTCGATGATAAATATTATCCAGTCTTATATGAGCATTTCACAAAACGACTTGGGTGTCCGACAGAAACAGAATTGAACATATAAGAGCCGGAATGAAGTCTGAGTGGCGGATGTTTCCACTCACACAGGGCCGAGAGCTCGGCGGCTCCAGGAGCCAAACAATAGCAGTGCGTTAGCTACTCAGTCCTCATACCGTGTGTACACACACACACACACACACACAGGCCCGCGTTCACTTTACCTCTTTTCACTTTTAAAGACGCGCTGCTCCTCTCCAGCTCGTCCCCGGGGCATGCGGACCCGCCACTCCGCCGAAAATAAGCCTAAAAGTGAAAAGGCGAATATAAACGTCACGCGGAGGGGGGAAGGCGGAGGGGGAGGGGGACGGGGGTGTCGGGGGTTGTGAAACTGACAAGTCACAAAAACCCCAAAAGAGGCCTGCGGTTAGCAAACTAGCTAAGCTAACCGTTAGCTCGCCCGCTTATCTCGACAATCCAGCTTTAAAACCGCGAGCAAACAAACTCGCGTGACGATTAAAATAACGTCTGCCTAAAACAAGACAAACCCACGGCGACCATGTTTTATCTGTTTGTCAAATATAACGTCGAGTTCGTCGCCGTTTGCCGTCGGTGCCGAGCTGAAGTCCCCATTCCTGCCTCTCCGCGGCGTCCATTACACCAGCGCCTTGTGGAGGCCAAACTCTCGCGACTCGCTGCTCGCGCTCTCTCTCGCAGGACCAGTATGCAAATTAGCTTATTCTACAGGGGCGTTTTTTTCACCACCCGTATTCCTGAAAAGACCGCCCACAATACTGTAATTGGCTAGTGGGCGCGCGTTTTCTTCGATACGATTGGTTCATGACTCCAGCCTCCTGTGCTAGGATTGGCTCAGCCGCTCACACTCACAAGCCTTTTCTGTCATTAGCCAGTTTTACTGCCAATTTCTACCGCAAGAGGCGGGTCTTGTCGGAATGACAGTGTGAAAAAATAATGCTACCAGAGCAGACATGTTTTCGACACTTTTTACGACACACTGTGCACGCTTGACGACAGCAAAACAAAAACAACTCCTTAAACTCATTTGAATAGTCGACTATCACAAATAAAACGTCTGAACCATATACTCTGAAACCATAATCTGAAACCTATTAATAGTTTTTTTTTTACTTTTTTTTTGTGCAAACCGTGTTACATCTCTGCTTACAAATAAAACCCGATGTTATTCATATAACCTACTTATGAGACATATGCTCTCTAGTGGAATAGTGGATATCCCAGCGATATGATATTTCATACAAGCGTATTATCTGTTAAAATAACTTTTAACATTTTACATTATTTTTGTTACCTAGCAGTTTAGGACTGAGGATTTTTCTGTTTGTGATTTTTTTTATATGTACTCATTTCATACTTGAACTTAAATCTAAAATTTGTATATTATCAATATATCACTAAATTTCACAATTTATATAGCATAATTATAACTATAATCTATATAACTTATATATTAAAATATATTGTTCTTAAATTATATAAAAAATAAACATTTATGGAAGTTAAAGCGGAATCGTCCCATCATGTGATATCCAATAGGAAAGAGATGTATATACAAGGACCGCCCCAGAGTATGACGTTACCAGTTGATTGACGTTCAGGTTATCCAATTAAATGTGTGAATTTTATGACGCGGTATCCAATGGGAATAGAGGGAGCGGTATTTGAATCGACGCAGGGGCGCTTTGTTCCTGCCATCTCGTTTGTGTTTAAACCTTTACACAGAAGAAGAGAGTGAAGAGTACACGAACTTTTTGAGTTTTTGAAGTCCAGCGATTGCATTTTACGGTAGTTGCCATGGACGTTCGTGCTGTTGTGAGTACTTGTAAAAAAGTATTTTTTTTGTTTTTGCATTCGTGTATTTATCTTGTGTGGTTATGGTAACGTTAGCTAAAAAATTGTTAGCGTTTACAAAAAATTATCTAGGTTTCGGTCACTTTAACTAAATTTGTTCAACTAAATTCATATTTTTGTAGAATATCGGGCTGAATATATATATATATAAAAAATGTAGCCGGTACATTTTACGCTTAGTGACGCGTTAAATCTGCTGTGTTTTGGTGAGCGTTTGCTTGGCCTCCATTCCAAAATGGCTCCCTAGCTATGGTTATCTGTAGTGCAGAGCGCAGGGTGAACACAGGGCTTGGTGCACTGCTGAGTGGCCTCGTTTACAACCTTAGCTGCTATTTAGCTTTGGCCATGTCACGGGCGCAATGTACGACCTTCACGTGTTCGCTGAATGGTGCCATTTTTGATAACATTTTTGTAAAAGGTCAAAATGAGGCCGTGTGTTTGGCCTAATTGAACACTCAAGCTTAGTTTGGGAGTATTTGTACATGTATAGACCTCTGAAGCTCTTCCTCTGTCCACATCCACTTTGGTCTAACCACTTATCAAGGCCTAGGGTGAGCTGAGCAGTCTAGTAGACTATCTTCTAGCTGGTAGGTTGATGAGTAATAAGGAAGATGGTCCAACTGTCTAACCGACTGTGTCTTGGCATCTGGTCAGACCAAGTGGGATTTTAACAGGGTTTTAGTTTAGTGACTAGATTTGAGTGCAGACAAATGCTTTGAAGTCCAGGTCACGCTATGTCCTTTTATTTCTAAACTGCTTCTGCAATCTCTTAGCACCGCAATGCAGAGAATCCAGCACTCGTTGGTGGCAAGGCTGGGGCTGTTAATGTCGGTGTGAGGAGGGCCGTCCTGAGTGAACTGTCCAACTTTGCTGCTAAACCTGCAAAGACAACGGTATGGTGTTTCCATTTCCTTTCCTGCATCTCCTTTTTCTTTCCTTATTTCTCCATTTTCATGTTCTTGTCCCTCTTGTTCAGAAGGGCATTAAGTCGGCAGCTCAGCCAGCTGCTGTGCAGCCTAAACGTGTTCCAGTTGTGCCAGAGGTCCTCCCTCCTGCTCCAGTCATTCCACCAGTTCAGGTGGATGTCTCCATGAAGGAGGAAGATGACCTGTGCCAGGCTTTTTCTGATGTCCTCTGTCCTATTGAGGACATTGATAGAGGTGATGTGGACATCCCACAGTTGTGCTCCGAATATGTAAAGGACATCTATATGTATCTCCGTACCCTTGAGGTGGGTTTGAGTACCAGCTGTGGTTGGGTCCCCCCTTCCCCATCTCCCTGGCTTTTCTTATTGAAAACGTTTGGCTGCCACTGTGCTTCCATTGCAGGCCCAGCAAGCAATCCGACCAAGATACATGGACGGTTATGAGATCAATGAGCGAATGCGTGCTCTTCTGATCGATTGGCTCATTCAGGTGCACTCGAGGTTCCAGCTGCTCCAGGAAACTTTGTACATGACTGTGGCCATCCTTGATCGCTTTCTTCAGGTAAAACCTGTCACAGCAGTAGCTTGCACCTTCAAACTCGGAGATATTAACTGTCCTGTTTACGCAGGTCCAACCAGTGTCTCGAAGGAAACTGCAGTTGGTAGGAGTCACTGCAATGTTGCTTGCCTCCAAGTATGAGGAAATGTACGTCCCAGAGGTTGGAGACTTTGCCTACATCACGGACAATGCTTTCACAAAACCACAGATTCGTGAAATGGAGATGCTGGTTCTCAGAGAGCTGAACTTTGAGCTTGGACGCCCTTTGCCCCTTCACTTCCTCAGGAGGGCATCAAAAGCTGGGAATGTAAGGGCTGGTTTCCCCTACACATCAAATTTGATTAGTGTAGTGCAAATGAGTCAGTAGGCTGGATGGATTGCATAAAGTGAGCTTCAGGTTATTTGGTGTGTCCAAGAACTTAAGTGGGTCTGTCTGCTAGAACTTTAAGTGGTTAACTCGGATTAGGTGGCTGAAATTGTTTATAGATCCTGGATTTTTTAAGAATAAGGGTATGGAGACATTCCTAGACTGATTTTATTGGATGTCTGAGCAGTTAAAGGTACTCTACATCCATTTTTAGTGTTAAGTGTCCAGACATAGATTTTTTTTTTTTTTTAAATAAGGAATGAAACAAATGAGAGACCTGAATTCTTCCATGAATGTTGTATAAACCTCATTACAGAATTTTTCCATAATTCTTTGCTTTAATCCATTTATTGGCCTTGGATTATGTTGCTTGCCTCTTATTCAAAAGTCCCTATGAACAAGTTGTTGCTATAGAAGTGATTACACTAGAGTTAGCTCTGTCTAAACCATGCTAATGGAAAATCAACACCAAACTAATCAGCTTTATGAATTCAACAGTCCTGTGGGTTACAGATCCAGGATCTGATGTTAAAATTAAACTCCATGTTAAAGCTGCTCCATTACTTTCTGCATGTCCAACAGTTCAGTTTGACTTGCTGACTGCTTTGTTGTCTTCAAGGCTGATGCAGAGAAGCACACGCTTGCGAAATATTTTCTTGAGCTGACCCTGTTGGACTACGACATGGTTCATTACCATCCATCAGAAACGGGTGCAGCTGCCTTGTGCCTCTCTCAGCTTGTGCTTGATGGACAGAAATGGGTAAGACGCTTTCTTCAAGGTTGGTTTCTTTCAGCTGTATGCAAGTTGCTTAATATCCTCCTGTTTCCTAGTCTCCGACACAGGAATACTACACCACCTATAGTGAGGCCCACCTGAAGCCCATAATGAGGCACATGGCCAAAAACGTGGTCAAGATTAATGAGGGACTCACTAAATATGTGGTAAGTGAAATCACTGGCACTGCTGGTATACAAGTCTTATGGCTTCTTCTGATTGCTTTCTTTTTTCCCAGGCTGTGAAGAAAAAGTACTCGAGCAGCAGGCTAATGAAGGTCAGCCTGCTTCCTCAGCTGAAGTCTGCGCTGTTGAAGGACCTCGCTGCCCCTCTGCTCTCTACTTGAGTTTCACAAAATCAATGCTGCCAATCTGCACTTTATTCCTGATCAGCCATTACAAATGGACTGCTGCTTTAAGGATTCTTATGTGTATATATGTGCAAATAAACAGGATTTTTACTTTTTTTTTTTTTAATGAATATGTACCACTTGCAATTCAAGTTCATTCTTTTTAAGTAGTTTTATTGTTGCCTTTGACCTTTTTAGACATTCTTGAGCTGAATTTTCCTACGAGTTGATGGTGGAACATTTTCAATAAAAGTCCAAAGATGTTCTAACTACATGGTAGTTTGGTTTTGGTGAGTTCAGTTATTGTGAACACCCCCTATAAATAGATTGGCACTTGGGTTTGGGACCTCTTGATAGTTTGGAACTTGGCCATGCCATCAGGAAATTGTGGCTGTTTTCTCCAGAGGCCATTTGAGTGCTCAGTCCTTGATTCTCTTGACTCACTTCCTCTTGGCAGTTCTTCTGTCATCAGACCTTTGTACCTGATCTAAGTTTTCCTCATTGCTGTGTTCCCAGCACTGGCTTCCTGCTTCCCTACAAAGCCAAAAAAAAAGAACTGCTCCTGTGTGAAGGCCCTTATCAAACTCCACTCTACACCATGTTACATTCAAGTTTCTAGTATGGTTTCACTCAACCCACCATTCCCCAAGGTACAAAGTAGACCTGCATCATGACCTCTGTCCTGAACATACAGGTGGTGGAATGAACTTTACCTAGCTGTTTGAATAGCTGGGTCTTTAGCTATTGTCAAACAGATTAAAGCTTTGACTTCAAGCACATTAATAAGCACCAGTAAAAAAAAAAAAAACAGTGCTTTTGTTGTACTAACTACTCTAGCATCAACCTAAAACTCTGCCATTCATAGCTTCCTCTTTTAAACAATCTTAAATAAGGTTACTTGGGTTTCATGCTTACTCACTAAAGCAGTTTGGCTGAAAATGAAGTACACACAAAGACCAGTAACAAGGAAGCTTATGGCCACCAGTTTAGCCTTTTGCAGACTGCATGGTTCTCACACTTTGGCTGTTACAGTATTGTAAACAGTACCAGCCATCTTGAAGTTGGTGTAACAAATAGTTGCATCAAGTGGAACAGCCATAATGTTTTATACAGTGTTGACCAGAATAACACTTACTGGCCAGCACTAACTACACTACATGGCAAATGTAGCTTAACTACATTGATGTTGTAGCCATGACTGTCACAGCTTCTGCTACATAAGCACTAATGAAAAGAAGCTGTCTTGTTTTCAAGCAACAGACAAGAAGAATCTACATAGCATGATTAAATAATATATTGTGTGGATGAAGAAAAGTAGCAATGTCACCCCTTTGCTACTGAAAATGTATTTAAGGGTAAACTGGTCTAGACAAACAGTATCTAACTCTTCTTCCTCAGCTTCCCTTACTTTATTTTAAGCAGTTTTAACTATGTAGCTCGAGTACAAAACGAGAGAAACCATAGCTTTGCACTGGAGATACATAGCTAACCCTGCAGTTGCCAAAAACATTTGAGCAACATTCTATTTCAATAGGAAAACAAAGTTGGAAAATGAAAAAAAAATTTAAAAATCCATAATTCATTACCTAATATCAGGTATTGCACAAATATGAACAGGAACAGAATCTCCAGTTGCAACAGATGTATCCATGTGTAGAAAGTTCATTCACAATAATGAAACAAGAAGCATTTGTTACCAAAAAGAAAAATAAATGTATTTTGTCGTCAAAGCTGTCAATAGTGGATATGTATTAAATCATTCAATGCTTACAGTTCATTTGTATCAGGAGGTGAACTTTGGTCCAGTTTCCATCTAAACACAACCCTTCAACCAGCCGGAATTGTGCATAAATAGACAGCCAACTTAGGAATGCTGGGAATCAGTACAACAATCTTTCCATCCTATTATTAACATATTCGTACAAAATATTCTAGATACATCGATGCAAAATGCCTGTATGTTTATTATGTAAACAAATTGCTTTCAAAACAGTTCCTTTCAGCAAATTGTGCATCTTTGGCAAACCTTCATATGTACATCCTGGGGTGGCTGGCAGGGGCAGGACCGGCCAGTACGTCATGCCGATAAAGTGCTTTGTAACCACGTGCAGTGCACACAGTATACGGGACATTTCCACAGTAACACGTGTGCTTTGTGGATTGGGGCTTCATTGACTTCTAAAGACTAATGCTTTGAAAATGTCAGTTAAAAAGTACATTTTTTTGAGATGCAGTAATTAAAATCGATCAGGCATTAGCAGCAAAAATATTCCCTATATAAACCTTAGATTTGAACTTAGAGCTATAAGAGATCATTAACCACGATACATCTACAGTAAAGCACCTTCATTTACACAAGAAAATCCTTCCATTTCAAAAGAAAAAAACGATTCAGGTCCCACGTACAATGGCTGCTTTGTGTCTTCAAATGAAATAAATTTAAATATCACTGAACCAAAGGAAGGAAACTAAAATGTTGAAAGCTATAAATACAATAAATAGTTTTGATCAGTGCTCACAGGGACTGTGTAACTCTTGTCCCTGGAGAGAAGTGTGCTGGCCAGCGTCCTTGTGCTCTATAAGACTGAAGGACTCCGCTGCAAACCTCACTGTGTTAAGACTACAGCATGCAGGTACAGCAAGATCTCCACGTCGCCGTCTTCTCCCTCCTTCTCTCAGTTGTCCATTTCCACCGCACTAGGAGTCTCTGAGGTACGCGTGATTCTCCGACTGGCCGCTCGGCTGCAGTAGATGGAGTTAGATCTTGGTGACGTAGTTGTTGGGGAAAAGACCCTGTTTACCTCTCAGCTTCCCCGTCCACCAGCCTGAGGCGTCTGAGCAGCAAAGACACAAGGTAAAAAGAGTGGATTTAGTCAGTTTATTTCAGCAAGTCCCTAAAATGTCAAGTCTTTTTGTGTTCTCTAAATTCCATGTACAATAGATTATGTTTCCATTAAGGGACTGTATGTGAGTGAACACAGATTTTTAAGTGGATGAAACATTTAAAATTACAACAAAGCGTTTTTTCATGCTCCTCTCATTAATGCCCTCCTTAACCAGTCACTGACTTTAAGTGGATGGCCTCCTCTAGGCAGAACTGCAGGTGTGTGCTATTCTTTCCATGCTTTAATGATGGATTTAATGGTGCTCTGTGGCACCCTGGTCCTGGAGTGCCCCCTCTCCTACACACTTTAGTGTCTTCCCTACTCTAAAACACACAAATCATCTAACTCATTAATTAACAGTCCTTACAGAGATGAAGTGGCTGTGTTAGAGCAGGAAAAACACAAAAATGTGCAGGACAGGGCTTATTCCTAGACCAGGCTTGGCAACCTGTGCTCCACAGGATATTCAGAGTTTGGGATATTTTTATAACCAAGCCCTGACTTGTCCAGAACTTTGTCCCAGGCTTGTTCTGATAGATCCTAGGTGTTCATGATGCTCTTTGTTTACGTATGTTCTCTGGAGCCTTTCGAGGAACTGGTGTATATATATATATGGGGGGCAGTCGTGGCCTAATGGTTCGAGAGTCGGACTTGTAACCCGAAGGTCGTGGGTTCAAGTCCTGCAGGGATTGTAGGTGGGGGAGTGAATGACCAGCGCTCTCTGCCACCCTCAATACCACGACTGAGGTGAGAC
>CM074969.1:10461187-10484004 GCA_037577455.1 Pangasius macronema
CTCCAGGTGTGTGTTCACGGGTGTGTGTGTTCACTACTGTGTGTGTGCACTTGGATGGGTTAAATGCAGAGCACAAACTCAGAGTATGGGTCACCACACTTGACTACAAAGTCACTTCACTTTCACTTTCATATATATATATATATATATATATATATATATATATAGAGAGAGAGAGAGAGAGAGAGAGAGATCTCACAACACTTTAATTGCACACAGGTAAACTCCACTCCGCTAATTATATGACTGTGTTTGTGTCTATGATCCCTGCTTTAATCGTTCCACTTGCTCACCTTCCATGATGATTTCGATGATGTCATCAGCATTGAAGCTAAGCTCGTCTGTGTCCTGGGCGTCATAGGCATACAGAGCTTTACAATGAGGCATCTGAGGCTTGGGTTTGGGAGCAGGTTTGGGCCGTCCACCTCCTGGGGCAGGTCTGCTAGCTGACTGCCTGTGAGCCCTGAAACACACCATGACAATAATCCAACTCACTTCAGCATCAAGCAGGGCTCGGGACTCCCCCAAGACATTACAGAAGCTGCTGTGAGCATGCTTTAACGGAGCAAAGTGAAGTTAACTAGAAGGTGAAGTTAACTTTACTTTCAGCCGCAAAAATAAAGCATTGTGTGGTTTTGCCTGTGATTGCTTCAGTTTCAAACCAATGACTTTCATGCTGATGATTTCGTGTTCACCACAAGGTGGCGCCAGATATAAACATTTCACAAAACTACTGCATTAAAGGACTAATTATGTTGGTAATTGGATTTGAATATATTTGATATAATAAAGACAAAACTTGATCCGTGTTTAAAGTTATATAGTGTAGTATTGTAGTGTAGTAAAATATACATTACAGATATAAACACCCAAATAATGAACTCAAAGGAATACTCATTTTTCCAAAACGACCACATCTGTAGCGTACGTGCGAGTAATCACTTTCATCAGAAGTACATAAAATTGCTTTGGTAAGACAGCTCATGTCTGTCTCACCCTAAGACATTTGCTGTAACTATAGTTGGGTAAACAGGCTCTCAGTACAGGAAAACATGACTAAATGATTATCTGTAGTTCATCACACATTCTACAGATGTGGTAAAAAGAAATTAGACTAAAAACACTGCAGTATTCCTTTAACAGTTCGTATTTTTCAAAATACAAAGCATGAGAGAATCGTAACTCTCAAAACATTTCAGTCATTGGTGAAACAGCTCACATCCCCTCTGCACCACTCTCAGAAGATCTGTGCTCTTCTAGTCTGAGTTTGCACAGAACTGTCAATGGGAGAACAGGCTGAATCCAACAACTCTCCTGGGGCCTTGTGGAGCTGTTTGTGTGATGTGCAGAGGACCCAGGAGAGGCTCAGTAAATCAACAGCAAAGCCAAGAACAGAACATGATTCAATTCCAAACCAGCTTATGCTTTGTAAAATCCACTTCCTGAGGTATGAGAGAATTGTCCTGAATGGTTCAAACTGACAAAAGTGTCCAAGTTCCCTTAATATAGACAACAGCTAGGACATGTTTGGTGTCCAGGGTATGCTTCTTTACTTAGGCAGTGGAGCTAAGAGGCTAATGTAAATACAGGTCCAAATGTTCATATACTTGCTCTAAACAATGTTAAACTATGTAAACATTTTTATAAATAATCTATTTTGTAAAATAGCAGAGATAGTCTCTATGTACCAACGTAACACTTCTAAGTTAAGTGTGGAACTACACTATATAATCGCATCACATCCAGCTTTCCAATACAATCCCACCTTCAAACCTGGGAACGTGGGGATTAAGCGGGCAGAATGCTACAAAACTGTGGTAAGGAAGAAAAGTTTGTTTAGGATGGCTGCCCATATACTGTTACAGAATTCAGCAACATGGTGATGTTTAGTTTATTTTGTAGCTTGAGGTGTATATTTACTGTGTGTGGGGAAAAGATTCTGGCTGAGACAGACTTCCTGTACTTGGAGCTGTATTAACCTTTTAGTTCCAGTGCAAAACTAAAGAAGCAAACTACATGTCTCGGCTGATGGAATACTACTGGAGCAGTGAAATTTGATTAGATAATTATTTAAATAAAGCACATAGTTCCTTTCTTTCTCATCTGGATGCAGATCATCTATCAACACTTATTGTCGTATTGTTAACAGCTTTCCGGTACTTTGATGTAAATCCAAAGATATATAATAAGGAACTTTCTGTGGTGAGGAGGCTTTAGGGCTGATTTGGAATTGCACATCTCTGTCAAACCTCATACTACAATAAAGCAGATTTGAAACCACAACCAGCACTACCATTGATGGCACCACACCGCTACACACACACATACGCACGCACACACACACACAGACTCACATTCCTCCATTTGCAGATGCCCGCTGGTTTCTGTTATAGCAAAGAGATACATCAGCTGTGTTACACACTGTGTCATGTTGTCTGGCTGATGTGCTGACAAAGAACACTTTATCTAATGTAAACCTTTAGAGGTTCCTCATTTGTTCAGTGCTGTGTGTAAACTTTCTAATGAAAACTTCCCATATTACTGATGCCCATGTTCCTAAAGACAGCATGTATTTGTGAAAAATTTGTGTGTGTGTGTGTGTGTGTGTATGTGTGTGTGTGTGTGTGTGTGTGTGTGTACACTCACCCAGCAGCTCCCTGATCAGGCACTCTGAGGCAGTCCAGGTTGGGCTGCTGGGCCTTCTGCCTGTTGTTTCTGTCCTTCAGCTGATTGGCAGTGACGGGCAGGAAAGGGCGGGACTGATTACCTGATGCAGGCCTCTGATACTGCATGTTCCTCTGACCGGCAGTATAATTGGTATGTTTCAGCCCACCATTCTGATGAGCGACTGAAATTAAAACGCAAAATTAATTATGTATTTTTGGACTGCCAAGGAGTTCAATATGTAACAGTACAGTGTTCATTTTCACAGTTTGAAGTGATTCAGTCATAGTATTACTCTTTGGACAACAATGTCCAAGTTTCATTACTCAGTCTCTTAATACTGCTGAAGTTAGAAGTGTTGGTGGAAATTGTTCATCTTTTCATATAAAACTGAAAACAAAAAACATACATTTTGATTGACTTTGGCTATAAGAATACTGCAAAAGCAGTATGAATACACAGAGAGAGAGAGAGAGTCTTCGTGTGTGTGTGTGTGTGTGTGTGTGTGTGTGTGTGTGTGTGTGTGTGTGTGTGTGTGTGTGTGTGTGTGTGTGTTTTACCTGGAGGGCCGGGAGCAATCCGTGCTGGGATATGCTGGTGTGTTCTAAATGTGTTGGAACGGTGCACACTGGGGCCTTTCTTATTGGGTCCTGGAAAACAGTATGTTACACACAGCATACTTTATTGTGTTATTGAACACAATAACACAACACTGGAGATGCCAGCAGGTGTGTTGTAGGTTACCAAGACCAAGTAATCCTGCTGTCATTCTATCTACATGTCCACTCCACATTCATAAAGCACCTAATATTTGCATAATACTACTGGTTATAGAACTGACCAGTGAAGTTCCCAGTGTTTTGTGAAAAAGTCTCTAAAATCACAACATATCTCTCAGAATTACATTACAAATCTCTTTGTAGTGATTCAATTCAAATGTAGACATTTTCCCCTCCACCCCAAAAGTAGTCAGTATGCTTGAATCTGATTGGACAGTGTCGATTAATCTTCTGTAACAGCACAGCTCTAACAGTAGTGCTCAGTCTAATAGATCATCATTTCTATAGTGGATGGAGGATGCGCCATATAATGGAAGTCTACTAGGCTTTCTGTAACAAGATGTTTATTTATCATTTATGGAAGGAGTCTCCAGTGACAGCACTTTGCAACAATCACAGGTTAAGCTGGAGCATAACATTCTTCAGGACAGAGGACACAGTATTTTTGGTTTCTCTGTAACAAGCTGCAATTTTTGTCTTATTAAATGTCAAGAGACTAGTGAGCGACCAACAGTTTATAGCTGTTATAACAAAAACTAACTACTGTAGTTTTGTAAATATTCCACAACATTAAACGTAACTATGATCTAATAAAAAGTCTTCATTACTTAATGAATAAAAAAATCGAATCACTAGCAAATTGCTGTGGGACAAGAAGAATAAAACACAACAGGACATGCTATTATAGGAAAATAATCAACTTCCGGGTGGTAACATTAACTTTGGATTGGGCCGCATCACACCACCCCATATTTGATTATTTTCCTGGTTACTACAAAAGCCTTAATTAGGCTACAACATCTGTACACTGCACATCTGTAAGAACATCCTTGCTGAGGTTACAGCAGCTTCCAGTTATCTTAGGACAACAGCTGCTCTTGAAACTGTAGCAATGAATCTGTAGCAAGAAACGTGTAGAAACAAGAACTCTCGAGAAGTGTTGTGTGGCTTTTCTGATACTCACGTGAGTTCTTAGGGAGGCCTGGGCCAATGCTGACCTGCAGCACCTTGTTGGAGGGCTTCAGAACGGCTACGTCTCCCTGACCCTGCATGAACTGCACCTGCCGAGAACCTCCATTGCTCCACGGCCCCCAGCTCTCCTTCTTCAGCTTCATCTCTAATCTGAGCATCAGAACCATACTCTCAATAAGTCTACTCTTCTTTAAGAGACAAAGCAGTTGCTCAGAGGCCATTCGAGATGAGCATTCGCTGTGGGGACTTACGTGTTGGCAAATTTGAGAGGCAGCTTCCGTTGGGTTTTTTCCTCAAATCTTCGCGACAGCAAGCTGATAAACTCGGTCTTAAAGACACACTCCAGCAGACTGTCATACTCCTCTTCATGAAGGATCAGAAAGTCATCCTGGAGCGTGCTGCACACCAGAGAGAGGAGGAGAGAGATAAATAAGAGAGGAAAAGACACTTTAATACAAAACACCTGGTCATTCTTTCAATTATCAGTCAGTCAAGTAGAAGCAGCACAATGCATAAATCATGCAGATATGAGTCAAGAGTTTCAGTTAATGTTCACCTCAAACATCCGAATAAAGGAAAAAAATGTGAGTATCACTGAGTATTTTAGAAATTCCCGATTTCCTGGGATCTTCATACACAACTATCTCTAGCCTTTATACAGAAAAAAAAACAGTGAGCAACTGTTCTGCAGGTGGAAAGACTTTGTTGATGAGAAAGGTCAAAAGATAACTGCCTAGATAAGACTGGTTCAAGCTGGCAGAAAGGCTACAGTGACTGAAATAACCACTCATCACAACCGTGCTGAGCAGAAGAGCATGCCAGAACGCCCAACTCTCTAAACACTGAGGCAGGTTTACTACAACAGCAGGATGTCAGGTTCCTCTCCTATCAACCAGGAAAAGGAATCTGAAGCTACAGTTTCACCATAACTGGACAGATGAAGGCTGGAAGAAGTCCAGGTGATGTTTTTGCTATAGATTTTACTTGTCTTTTTAAAGCTTTGTCCCTGTTTTGATGACACTCTGTTAGTAAACCTATCCACCTATACTGTGTATCATGACAATATCGTCCACGTATTGTGATATGATATTTTTTGCCATATTGTTTATCTGTACATAGAACTACAGTTAGCTATGCTACAATTCTAGCTATGGTTTAAATGAGAAAAAATTACATTTACTCAATTCAAACTCTGTCCCCTCATTTATATGCCTGTTGTTCCTTTTCCAAAATAACTGTACACACCATGCATCTAAACCCAAATACTTTCTATACGATGATCTGTACAGATCAACTGGCCAACAGGAGCATGTTTCAGATGTTCTCAGTTCAGTCTACAAAAGACTCAATACGACAGCACACAAAACAGCAGGCGATTTAGGGCCAAGCAGAGATACCACGGCAGAGATGCATGCAGTGATCACGCTAATAAACTTAAGTCTTTTCTAATGAGCCTTTTACAAGGCCTGTTCTCCCTTACAAGGAGCAGCTGGATTACATTACCCACAACCCCCCACTCATATCACATCTCCCAGACCCCCCCACCACAAACAGAGGACCATTTAGTCACTTTATAGCACTGCACTGCATACACAACACCTGTAGAGCACTGAAGTGCAATGTTTAACTTGTGGTGTGAATTTTCTACTCTAATCCATCGTCCTTGGGGAAAAGGCGTGCGACACGTGACTTTAATCTGATAAGAATTACACAAGCTTACACCAATAGAGAAAGCTGTTGTTTTTACATTTGTCACTGAGACTTCACGCTAAACAAACATGTGGTTTTTACACCCAGTGGCTCCCTGCTGCTTACGGAGGAAAGCTCTGAATGTGTCACAGATGTGATAGTTTAGAGCATATGGCTATGCAAGGGGCTATTTGGTCTAGTTCAGCCTTACCTCCCCATGTCGGGTTTGAGCAGATGGAGAACCTGAGTAATAATGCAGTGATGTGTACAGGAGATCACGAGCTCTGATTTCAGTAAAGAATATTGTGTATTATAAGGTATCAGGTGTGACTTTTCTCTTCCCGTGGCATTTTATCTATGCTTTACTTCTGTTTAGTGTTCAAGGTTTGTTGACTCACTCTCCAAATATTGACACAGTGGTGTTTAATGATTAACTACTCAGCCTTCTATATCTCACACACACACACACACACACACACACACACACACACACACACACACACACTGCTTGACGTCTTACCTAAGAGAAACAGCCATGATCTTGTCCACCTCGATTTTACGCTTGAGAACCTCTTTTATTT
The DNA here is from genome assembly GCA_037577455.1 of Pangasius macronema. NCBI lineage: Eukaryota > Metazoa > Chordata > Actinopteri > Siluriformes > Pangasiidae > Pangasius > Pangasius macronema. The sequence continues at coordinate 10,467,873 of CM074969.1, forward strand.
GGCCCTTCTCAGGACCTTGCTTCACCTTCTCTCTCCCAATCAGATACACACACTTAGGTGTGAGGATTAGGTCTCGCTTAATGCCCTGCCAAAAGAAAGAAAACAACAACAAAAACTTTAAGATTCATGATCATTTTAAAAAAGGAAAAAAAAAAGTCAGTGTGGCCAGTTTCTAAACATCTTAGAAAAATCAGTGTGCACACTAAACAGCATAAATAAATAAATAAATAAATAAGACTTGATGTCAAACTGATTCAAGCTACAAAACAGGATTCTTGGACATACTACTCAGTTCAACTCGGTTTAATTTTTTCCCCTTCTTTCGGTGTGTTTTGCTGTCCTGCCATCAGAAATTTGCAACAAGAACAACAAAATGAATACCAGCATGTAAGGGCAAGTCATGGGAAGAGACTTCTGACTGTGACTGGACACTGGCCTTAACAAAATCCATGACAAAATAGTCAGCTAACTGGCTAATCTTTACCTGCCTCACACTAAACACAATGCTCACACCTACATCCTTACTATAACAATCTATTTGTTCACACGAGCAAAAATAACTCTTTAGTAACTCTGCACAAACAAATTAGATTTGGTCATCTGTAATATGTAATGCACACTGTGTAAAAATATTTTTTGAAGAAATAAATCAGATGTGTCATCCAGTATGAGAAAAGTCTTAGATCATGAAAGACAGTAACCTTGACTCCTAAACTGTCTTTGGAAACCTGATCTTAAGTCTTTCAATACTGGTATATTGTACATCGCACCTTAAAGCGTCGGTCATATTTAGTGACTTTATCTGCAAAGTCAGTCTTCTCCCTCTTAGCCAGGAACTGCCTGAGCTCGGGCCGGTCGTCCATGCCGATGTAATCTCCCACAAAGTTCCTGTTTATGCTGTGCCTCCTCCTCTCTTTCTTGTTCAGCAGCAGGTCAGAGGCTGAGGATAAAAATACATAAACCACAGATTAACTTTGATGATGTGTGTGAGGAGTGTATTGGGTGTTATTGCTGCATTACCCATATACGGCTATGTATGAGCGGTTGACGTAAAGTTCTTTCTGTGGAAAAGGTGACTAATTATAGAATAATTCATCGGGTCAACTCAGATTCAGTGTATTCCTAGCCAGGATGATTGTATTAAGTTAGAATTTCTAATCATATGCTAATGCATGTTATGCTTACTGTTGCTATTTCATTCAGCAAGAGGAACATGAGGAAATGAGGTCAAAATCTGTGCTCGACACTTTAACAGCGGAAACCCACTGAAACCTCAGTTAATACACATATAGCTTACATATTGGTCTTTTAAACTAGAGTTGGCTTTCATTTCCTTCTTTAGTTCTGTATGTGTGCTCCAGAGAGTGAATGTGAATGCGTGCGGACGTGACCCCACAGGGATCGGTCAGCCAGCGGTGCTCACCTTCCTCTCTCATCTGCACATATTTCTTGCGGGCCACGTACTGCCGCCAGGCACGCTGGATAGCCCTGGCATAGCCATCAAACTTGCGGTCCCTAGTTTCCTCCAGGAGGAAGAGCTGTGGAGAAACAGCAATGCCAGTAGCTTAGCCATCTGTGGATACCTGCGTCTAATGCCACACCTAGAAACTACAGCCAGTGGAAATACAGCCATGCCAAACCCAGTGCCAGCCTGAACCTGTGTGTCACCTCATATAAGATCTAAGACTATGTCAGGAAAACCACAAACACACAAACCAACAACACTCTTAGCTGACATAATTAGTCAGAAAAAAACACACAGGATGGTTATAATTTTACTTCACAGCACATCATTCATTATTGTAAGTTACATTTAAAATTGAGATAATGATTTGGCAAAGAATTATATTTGCACTGTAATTCCCCAAATGTCAGTATGACTTAACAGCTAAATACAGTTTTAGGTATAATATTACAGAAAGGTTTGAGTGAGACTTTAGAGATGCTTGGACTGGATTAGTTTTAGATGTGGAGGTGGGGTAATGTAATTATTACTGGTTTATTTCTGAACCCTTTTTGATAAAACCTCAAGTCCTGGTTTATTTCTGAGATTCTACTCCTGTCTGAGTCCATCATGTCAATCATATTTGTTTTCATATAATATCAATAATATTTTGTACATGCACCTGGAAAGATTACACCATATTTTACCTTCTACAAAATATACAAGTAGAAATAACCCCAGCTGATATGTATCCTGTCTGAATTTACATGCTGTAAAGGTTCCATTATGTCCTGTAGGAAAAGAGGTTTTGAGCATTTTTCTTCAGTATAAAGAAGGAAGTGCTCTTGTCTATCATCTCCCACAGAAAACAAACTGAAACCAAGTACTGAGTTTAAAATGAGGAACAATAAAATATTGACAATATTTAAATAAGGTACGTTTTAGGAACGTTTTTGAGTTCCTAGTACAGATAGAGCCTACATGTTATGATGTTATGATCATTTACATTTATGACATTTGGCAGACGCCCTTATCTAGAGCGGTGCTGGGGATTGAAGTCATGACCTTCCGATCAGTGGTCCGACATCTTAACCACCGCTACCACTGCCTGATCATGTGACCTACTAATGATCAAGCTCAGCTTGTGAAGCTACAAGCCCTACGACAAGATCTTACAATAAAAATCAAAACAATCCGTTTGTATTAAAATGAGGCATACATAGTGCGTATGGATTTATTTTGTGACGAACATGCGTACAGCATGAGGACACTCCCTTCTTTATGATTTATACAGAGATTTCTTATCCCATGTGAATCAATCAGAATTCCCAGTAACATTACGTGACAGACATAAATATGGAAATCTTATCCCATTCGTACTTTCAATACTTTCCATTCCTTGTTAGTCGTGTAACACCACAAAGAAACATGTCTGACTGCAGACACACCAGTTCCAACAGATCAGCTACTCATCATGAATGAATTAGGCCATTACATGTGTGAAGAAGTTCACACATTGCAGAGCACGGGTCTCCAGGACCTGTGGAGAACCTTCATAATAAAGAATATTTAAAGTGTACTCTGAATCTTTTTCAATGAAACCACAAGTCCAGTACAGAGATAATAATAAACCTTTGGAAAGGTCACTCCATACAGGAGCTTTATTAGTGAGCTGAGGACAGGCTTCACTTATCAACAAAAAAAAACCTCCAGGTGTCTCATCTGGCATTTACGCCCAACGCGAAGACCTGTGCGCTATGTGCAGCGCTACAATACTTCACTAATACATCTCACACTTTGATCAATCCTTCTTTCCCTATCTATCCCTTCCTGGGTAAGAATAAGATTTCAGCTGGAGTGGTGCTTCTTTCTGTTCTCTGCATGATCTAAGACAACTCCAGACTAAACACACTGTTCTCTTATTATCGCCTCAGCTTGGACTACACACACACACACACACACACACACACACACACACACACACACACTGAACTGTGAGCATTCAGGAGATCCCTCATGGCAGGCATAAAATAAAAATATTTCTTTTTCACAAAAAAATTCATAAGCTTTTTATCCTGTGCTATTACAGTCTGAGAGTCTGACAGTTCAGACAAAAACACAGCAGAAAAGTGTCATCCATCAGCACTCTGAGAGATCACAGAGTTCATTCTGGCACACACAGGAGTGCACGCACGCAGACACACACACACACACGCAAATCTGGGTGAAATTTTGCCAGCTGACAAATTCAGCACTAGTCATGAACTAATTAGTCTCTGTCAGCCCTTATCTGAGAGGGAGTTTTGTTTTTAGATNCACACACACACACACACACACACACTTTTTCTATGAACTCCCTGTCACTTTTTCTATGAGCTGACAACTGACATTTAAACAGACACATTTACTGTGAATGTACATAAGCAGGACATGCACGGACCTTTAGATACTCCCCTGCAATGAGGCTCATTAACAAGGCCTGATTCAGAGGGTGTGTGAGAACGCGTGTGTATGTGTGTCCTCGTGAACAAGTGTGTGCAAATGTCAACAGTGACCTCACAGAAAAGTCACAGGCAGAGCTTTCATATAGAACATGCTGTGAACAGAAACCCTGGTTGTGTCCATACAAGAGATCTTTCTCTACAGACACACAGTTGTGTGAACGTCCCCAGTGATGTTGACTCAATGCTGCTTATGTAGCACTCTGTAAATCTCTGTTTCTCTGTTAAACCTCAGAGAAAGGGTCTTTCCATACAGCTACTTCATCCAAATGAATCTAGCTAAGGTTGTACAAACTCATTCTCACAGAAGCTCACAAAAGCTTCATACAAGTAACCAAGCAGTAACCAATTAATATACATATTTTTAAAGGAACAGCTGACCAAATGAAATGTTTATAATTACCCCAAAGGTAGTGGATCAGCCAACATGTGTTTAGCTATGAGGCTAACGTACTGACGTTAGAGAAGAGAAGCCTACAGCTTGGTATCGTACAAATCACACGCCTAAATTATTATCCACTCACCTCAATAAACATTTTGCTCTGTCATACCATTAGTGAATAAACACCAGAATGAATCCAAGTTCAAAAAAGTAACAAATCAAAATAGAACTGTGTTATCATCTTAATAATTTCTAGCAAATAGTATGTTTTCAAGCTTTAATCGTTGGCTCAGCAGTTCCAGGATCCCTGGTTTGACTCTGAGCTCACTCTCTGTGGAGAGTTTAGCATGTTCTCGCCATGCCCCTATAGGTTTCCTCCAGGTTCTCCAGTTTCCTCCCAAAACCATGTCTTTAGGTATACTGGCTACTATAAATTGCCCCTAGGTGTGAATGTGTGTGCGTGCATTCCCGACTCACACCAAGCGTTCCTTGGATAGACCCCGGATCCAACATGAGACTGACCAGCATAAAGCAGTTACTTTAGATGAATGAATGAACTTTGAACCTTCTACCTATGTCTGATGCTAATGTGGACTGACACCAATCTGTCAGGAAGAAAGTGATTCTAGCTACTACTGTTTTAGCAACAAGCTTTTTTTTTATATATATATACATAGCATCATATCATATGTCAGAAAACCCATAAGCACATTGAGACATGTACCGATTCAGGTGCTTTGATAAAGATTTTGGTGCGTCCAAGCTGATATTGGTCCTGGTCCATGTTGACAGAACGCAGGAGATGCAACACTCCCTGCTTCTCATCTCCACGCCACGTTGGCCACGACTCCTTTGTCAAGATAGCGTACCTAAAAATAGAGGAAGGAGAGGGGAAAAGTGTTAGCTGGGGAACACGAAACCGCAGAGCCAACATGACTGGTAAAGTTGCGAGTCTAGGATTTAATAACAGTCTCTGCTGACCAGCCTTATGATTAATGTGCAAAACAGAGCATAGCCTGTAATTGGAAAGTGACATTTTTTTGCAATTTAAAATAAAACAATGACATTGAGGTAGTTACATCCACATTACTGGCTGAACTCTTAAAGCTTATTATTGCCAGTATCACCTGAAAAGACGGTTAGCATGCAGTAATGTCTGAGGCTCATATACTTCAGGCTGTAAATTATTCCTTGAAATATGGTCACTGTGTATGAAGAGCGCTGTGTGGTCTACATGGCTCACCATGTTAATACGTAAAGACATTTGAATTAAAGCTGACATTGTGCATTTGAAACACAGGATCATTGTTTCATTTCTAATGTGCCGGAGTGGAGCACCAGACAAGAAAAATCATGTCATTATCCAATTATACACTGTATGTATATGAATAATGGCTTTTCTCAGCATGGCATTTTAACTGCAGGGTCCAGCGGTGGAAACTGGTTAGAATTCAAAGACGACTTTTGCCGTGACGAGGCTAACAGGCTGAATACAAATCAGCCTTTCAAGCCTATGTATATAAAATGCCTCTGGTGCCTGCTGTAGCTGTCCACCCAGAGTAGAAGGGCCAGTAAAAAGAGAAAGCCGTCTATTTGTGTGTGTGTGTGTACATACATGCACATGTGTGTTTGTGTGTGTGTCTGTGTGTGTGTTTGGGGTGTGTATGTCTGGAGAAAGCAAATAGCAGCAGGGTGGATGGAAAATGTGCCTGCCTCACAGATTCAATAAGAAGACAATAACAAACCAGCATTTCTTCACTGTAATGTTAACAAACCCTCAGACAGTATCAAGTACTTTAGGGAGGTTTTGGGGGTAACATTAACCTGAAATCCGAAATTTGCATGGCACTCTACCCTTCATACTTCTGAAAAGTATATTATAAAATTTTGTTCCTGTTTATATAAATGATTCTGAATGTAAAATCACAATATTTGGATATAAGAAGCGTTCTAGCAAATCAAGGAAATGCAAAAACTGATCTATTCACTGTTCACTATTAGTTTGATGAGGTACATTTTAGGTTGTAAAACTCTCAATCATTCCATTTAGGATTTCTTCTTTTAACAATATATAGCCTGTGTTAGCTTAGAAACAAATGTACACTGTGTTATACTGCACCGAATTAATTGCTGTAAACTCCACACACTGTCCCTCACTATAATCCTGCCATTACATAGCACAAGCAGTGCATTATGGGCCTAAGCGGCCTCGGTATGAAGCGTAACTACAGTAACCACAGGCTCTCAGTCTCTCAGAGCTGTATCTGTGGCATCTAAACACCATTATATAATCTAAGCTGGAGCGTGAATGCACAATAACAGGCATAAATCTTGTGATTGAAGAAATGAATATTTTTCGCATGTTTTTTTTTTTGTACACGTGTAAAATAAGCAGCTGGGATTTTTTTCCTCATTTATGAACTTCATGCCTTAAGCATGAAACTTTCTTCCACTTTCCACTGCTACTCCCTCAGACATTGTTAAATTGTTCTCATTTTCTCCTCTCTCTCTCTCTCTCTCTCATTCACAGTCTCTGCCCTTTCCATAGCTCTCTCAGACATGAGTCTGCTTTCTGATCTCAAGCCAAAACACAACACTTGATCCTTTGCACATCTGTGTGCTGCTGTGCTCTGAGCCGGTCAGTAGGGTTTAGTGTAGATATTTTTTTGTACCTGTTGAGGAACTTGCGGAAGAATCTTCTGTAAGCGTAGCCAGCACGTCTCACTCTGATATTTTCCTTTAAACCGAGATACTCCACCTGATGCTTTACTCTGAGGTAAGAAAAGAGAAGATTGTTAAACTCTTACGTGTGTGTGTGTGTGTGTGTGTGTGTGTGTGCACTAAATTACACTTGGCTATTCACTATTAGTTTCAAAATTAGCTCCTATATTTAGTAAATGTTTCGTAGACTAGACAATGGAACATTTAAGTGAAGCATGCTCGAAATCCAGGCCACTTTCTGACTCTGAAAGGCATTAAACATTTTTCTCAGCTCACAGAGCAGAAAGCCAGACCAGAAACAGGAAAAAAAAAAATTCACAAGACCAACGCTGCTGAATGGCTGTGCAGCTGCAGCTGGTGTGAAGACACATTAGTTATTATGGGCACTGATTCGAATCACAGATTTATCATCTGATTTGAAGCGCACAAAAAGCTGCATGGAAGCGTTGTATTTTCCACATCCTCTCTCAAACTGGGCATAGTCACACACTCAGCAGGCCCAGTGCTAACTGCACGATCAACCAAGAGCCTGCATTCACAACAGGAAGTCTCTGAACAATATAGCTGCACCTGCAACCGTACAGCTCACACCAAAAGCACCAGACAGAACAACAAGCATGAGGAGAATACATAATCACAGCTGCCAGCATTGTCAACCACAAAATCCCAGCAGGCAGAGAGAAAATTGGTTGTACTGATATTTAACTGCAGAAATATTTGGATTTATAACCAAACGAGCTAAATGTGTATATTATATAAATACGTATACAACTGTTATAAAATGAACACAAGTGTGGCAGTTCAGTCTATGTCCATATTATGCTGAACATAATAATTATAATTATATTCACTGAACTTGTACACTTTTATTACTGACATGAAAGGCAAATCCATTCAAAGCTCAGCTAGATAAAGTCAGCCAAAGTAACCGCAAATGCATCCATTCCCCTTCAGTGCACTGGCTCGAGACGTAGGCACTTCGGAATAACGAGGGAAAAATAAAAAGCTGGGAAAGGCTTGGCCAAGCTGTAGACCCACATGTGTCTTTGCTTTGTGAACACAAATAGGTCTGTGTTGAAATTACTGAGCCGAGAGGTTTTTTTTTTTTTATACACTGCTTAATCTATGTCTCAGCTACGGTCATAATCTCAAGACATGAAGTAATATTTAGAAATAATACTGTTTAATCTGTGTTTTGCAAAATATTACTTCATGTCTTGAGATTATGACCTTAGCTGAGTCACCATAAAGATAATATGAAAATGCTAGGCCTCTCTGTGATGGCTAAAGTGTGTGTTTATGTGTGTGTGTGTGTATACCTGCTCTCCTCCCAGTCTCTGGGCTTCTTAGTCTCGTTGGGTTTGATACAGCGTATGTAGTGGGGCGTGCACTTCATGAGTGTGCTCACCAGATCGTTGGCTTGTTTCTGGTCAAGAAAGATAGAGACGGTGTTTTCCTTTTAGCTGTTCACGTCAGTGATTACCTCCCGTTTACGCGACTTTAAAACGTTTGTTGAATCATCAGCATTGCTGCATTAGCACACTAGTCTCGACACACTAGAAATACACAAGACATGGTCTAAGCGCTACTTTGAACTCATGTTATACTGTATATGGTCGCATTTATTGACAATTCAATAAGCTCTTAGGTGTCCAACATACGTGAGTTTCTAATAAAATGGCTTTCTGTTCTTTTCTCAGTACAGAGAAGTGTGTCAAGCATCTTTTCCCTAGTAATCACACGTACACTAGAGATGAGGCTGGTGAAGGTGAAGGTGGAGTATTCTTTTAAATACACACATTCATTCTTTTCTTATTTCTGTTGCTTTTTCTCTCTCCACTTCTCACACACACACACACACACACACACACACACACCTTACAGTTCAACGCACCTTGATTTTACTGCCTGCAGTGGTGGGGCGTCCTTTCTTCTCAGCATTGAGGTTTTCTGGGAACAGGGCCCTCAAAAAAGCTCTGTTGAAGAACAAACCAAGGCAGACAGGAATAATTACGGAAGAAGTGGAGCATAAGAGAGAAAGGGGAAGAGAGAGACAGAAAGAGAGACAGGAGTACAGACAAAGCAGCATACACTTCAAGACTAGTGTGTTTTCGACTCGGGTCACTGAAGTCCTACTGCACCACAGTGCACGCTGTTTTGGAGCTTTAGGGACAGTACGGTGTCCACACACACACACACACACACACACACACTCGCTCTAATCACTACCATCATTTCCTCCTGGAGGGAATTTTCCTGTGCTGGAATTCAGAGCAGTATATATTGCACTCATTTATTCATTCATTTATGTCACATGAACATGAACTTGGAATTCACAAATGCCATAACCCCTGACCGATAGCTCAGCGCCAGTCAGAATGTAACGCATGCTTGCGAGCATTCCAGAAATTCTGGGCGTGTGTTGATCTCTTTCAGCCTCGGAGAGCAGTTGAACATGTTTCAGAGGTCGCCTTTCTTCAGAAGTATTTTGCTTAAAAGAACGGTTATGCTAAAGATTTATGGTGAAAAAACAAATCATATCTCAAGCATAGTCAGTCAAGACATGTGCACATATGGAATAAAACACAACAGGGCATACTAGTGTAGGAAAATAATCAACACCGCGTTGTATGATGTGGCCTGGAACGAAGAAAAAGTTGATTATTTTCCAATAACAGCATGTCCTGAAGTGTTTTCTTCTTCTTATACCACAGCAAAGATTTTGAACCATTTATAGTTCAATTTAATGCTGTGGATTGTCCATGAGAAAAGTTAAGTCCTGTTATCATGTTAATATCAGTTATAAACAGTCGTTCCTTCAGGAGTTAATAAGACGCAACGTCCTCTGTCCTGTCTCTGTCCATGGCAGAAAGCTTACACTAGAGACTCCTCCCATGTTAAATAAGTCTCCTAACAGAAACCTTCACCATATCAATGATCATACATTTTACATTGTAAACTGACAACATGTTTTTTAATCCACTTATTATTAGCCTGAGATTATATAGAGGATCCCCTAGACAAGTCCATGTGAATGCGCTGTTACTACACAAATCATAACATAATGATTGCATGCATATCTACCTGTCACTGGAGATTCGATATTTGCTTCTTTAGTTTGTGATCTTGTGACTTTCAAGCTACTAAGTAACTACTTTTTGTTGAAAATCTACTATAAACTTCAGTAATGCCACACAATCTTCCCAATGGCTATGGACACAGTGTGGCTAAATATAATCTATAATAATTCACAAAACATTATGTTGGATGCAGCCATGTTAGACAACTAGTTTTACTTTATTACCTACACACGATCTGGTACAATTCCACGCATGACAACAAGAGGCGGTTTGACTATACACACAGCCTCCACGCCCAAATGTTTGAAGGAGGAATTGTATCAAAAAAAAAATTGCATATGTTAAAATTTTCTACCTACATTTGTAAATCCCTATGTTACAAAATCATTGAAAATTTGTGCAAGTCTTTACAGAAAAGATTTTAGGTCACAGTCCAAAGCTCAAAACATACGTTTGCTGATTAACTACATTTGAGGTCAGTGTGAAATTGTATACGTTACACTCTCATAATGATTCGTTTTAGAGTGTTTTCCATTTTAAGGACTGAATAACTAATGAAACGATATCTGCCGAGTGTGAGTTTCTGCATAGTTTAGGGAAATTGTGCTCTTTAATAAGGTTCAGAGGGTAACGCTGTAGGACTGTGTACGCGCAGATGGACCAGGGGCCCTGTCCCATCATGCAGCCGACAGTAACGGCCTTTTCCTTCTATACTCTCCTTCACTAATTGGGAATCTTCTCATTTGATGGAAGAATAGTCTTTGCTGCACCTTTCTAAAACATTCCACAGTGTGTTTGCCTCACAGCATGTGTCTGTGCATTGTTGAGGCGCACCCCTAACCTAGCATGAGCCACGATAAGGCTATATGAAGCTGGAGGTGTCCGTTTGGACAGACTGAGGCGCACACGCACACACGCACGCACACAAAAGCAGCACTGACACACTTTTGTTGCTGCAAGTTAGAAGCCTGCTTTGCATACATTACAATGGGCTGCCAGCACAGGTGCCTAATGGGTAAAAAGGATGACTCACATTTCACTGCTCTGCATGAGCTCAATGAGGTCAGTGAACAGGACGTCTCTGTTCCGCTCACAGAAGCCGTCAGCATCGTAGGACACCTGAAGACCCACACACACATATTTATGCAATATTCATTTGAATAAGACTCATAGCTGATATATCAAAAAAGGTATATTATAATTCAGATAAGAATCCTGCTACAACAAGAAGAAGATCCAAAATGGAGGAAATGCTCATTTTAGCAGTGGGCTACAATCATATAATCATGTGATACTTTCCAAACTTAAAAAATTATTCCAGTAATGGTGAGGTGTCATGGAGCACAGCCAGTCAAGAGGTAATATAACTCTTTCATTTTTTATTTTTAAGCAAAGTGCCTAAAGGACCAAACCACAACAACAAAACTAAAGACCTTTTTGTCACTGATGTTCCGGTTGCACTTTCGTCATATCTATTTTGCATAGGGATGCAAACTGCAAATTGTTACTAGTCAGACTGCAGCTTGTAACTTCTTGTAACCTTATAAGAATTAAGGAAACAGAGCCACACACATGCAGGTACATCAGGGAATTACCAGAATGATTACTTTCATTTTAGTTATGGACTTTTTAATTAGGGGTTTTTTGTAGTTAGGGATTTTTTATTTAGGGAGTCTTTTAAAAAGAAATTGTGCGTTATCTGCGGAATGTAGTTATTATACTTCAGATCAGTCTGAAAGTAGTCATGCAGGACTCCCTCTGTCCCAGCATGCCTCATTAAACAAGGGTTATGTGTGAGGGTCCCATACATACTTCCTCCTCTGCATACTGTCCCCTCTAAAAGTATTGGAACGGCAAGGATGATTCTTTTGTTTTTGCTATACACTGAAGACATTTGGGTTTGAGATCAAAAGATGAATATGAGATAGATCAGAATTTCAGCTGATTTTCATGGCATCATTTTTGGTAGCAGACCTTCCAATGTTTAGGTGAGCAAAAGTATAGGAACAGATAGTCTTAAAGAAAATTAAAGCAAATAACACTTAATATTTGGTTGCATATCCCTTGCTAGTAAAAACTGCATCAAGCAGGTGACCCACTGACATCATGACATCATCTTTTGTGATGTTCCTGCAGACTTTTGCATTCGTTCTGCTGCTACCATCATGAGCTTCATCATAAATAAAGATTAGTGAGCCAGTTCCAGAAGCAGCCATGCAAGCCCAGGCCATGATACTACCTCCACCATGCTTGTTTTAGAACATGAGCAGATCCTTTCTTTCTCCACACTTCAACCTTTCCATCACATTGGTAGAGGTTAATCTTGGTTCCAGATCTTTTATGGCTCATCTCTGTATTTCTTTGTGAATTATAATCTGGCTTTCCGATTCTTACTGCTGATGAGTGGATTGCATCTTTTGGTATGGCCCCAATATTTCTTCTCTCAAAGTCTTCTTAAAACAGTGGATTGTGATACCTTCACCCTGTGGAGGTTGTTGGTGATGTCACTGACTTGTTTTTGGGGTTTCTTTTTTAACACGAAATACAGTCTTCCCTGGAGAATCCCAGGTCTCAATCAGACATTCAGAGCTATTGATTGTTTAAATACTCAATCTAACAGGACACACCGGGGCAATAAGAAACACCTGTCAGTCACATGTTCCAATATTTTTGATCACTTAGAAAATGGGTGGTTTCACATCTTGATGTAAATATCAGGAAATGAAAGCTGAAATTCTGATCTATCGTCTCATATTCATCTTCTGATCTCAAACCCAAATGCCTTCAGTGTATAGCAAAAATAAAAGAACCGGCCTTGCCGTTCCAATACTTTCGGATGGGACAGTATGGGACAACATATGAGGTTGAGAGGGAAAGAAGGCAATAGAAATATAATCACAGGAAAGAAATAGCTACATAGTGGTCATAAGTGAGATTAAAGTCATCAGGTTCATTGCCAGTCAAATCTTTTTTTAGAGATAAAAAGATAAACAGGCAATGGGATAAACAGGCATTTTAAATGAGAAAATGTAAGCATGGAACAAGTGAATTTATGGAATAAGCATTTAGATATTTAGATTTTTTTTTTTATTATTGTAACCTTCAGGAGCTCATTAGAAAAAAGACCAGAGAGTGATCACTAATCAGGAACGTAGAGCACGCTGCATATATCTATCTAACACCTGTCTTATAAGACTTACAAATATGGACTTAACTGAATTAAGTGCACCTGCCTTTAATAAAGCATCATGTAGTATCTGACAGAAAGTGACCAGTTAATATGTCCTTAAATTGTTTCTTAAAGGGAACATATTAAAAAAATCTGAAATCTATACTGAAACCTTCCTACTTCTTTTGCGATTGCCCTTGCACAAGCAAGTGTGTTTCACCAGAAGTGCTCATGTGATAAGTGTGAGCGGCCCATGGAAGCCAGTCAACATACAGCACAACAGACACACAGGGTATGCACTAAACCACAGACTGTCCCATACTGTCAGTTCCTCCACTACAGGTAGAACACTATAGGCAGAAGCAGGTAGAGCTAGTAGAACACAATTTTCACATACTAATTAATACACAAGTAGGCAGGTTGAGTTAGCACTATAGCATTCATACTGTCTCAAAATGACAAGCGAAAAAGCCCCTTCCTGCTGCAAACTGGCAAATAAATTCCTGCATTTGTTCCAAAAATCTTTTCATAACCATTTCAGGTTCAGCAATCTCCCAGCAATCTGCTTACCCAGCTCCTCAAACCCCCTTACTCTCAAGAAAGCATTGAAAACAACTGCTATGAGGAAAATGAGCAGAAACAGTTGATTTAACTCAGGGTGTACAGTAAATAATAAATCAGAATATTCCTGTTTAGACTGAAACAACAACAGTGACCAAAATGCTTATAAAAAAAGAAACCTGTCTGCTTTTATTAATGTGCAAAATCTTGCTACTTGTTGAGAAAGCCATTAGCAAGCTAATGAACAGTAATGAATATAGAGGGTCAGGTGTAATGAGTAATAATGACTAGTATGGGTGTCAGTGAAAATGAGCTATGAGTTGGAGAGGCAACAATTTATTAAAACACAGATATACACAGATATGATTTTCAGAGTAAAATTCATTTGAGATATGTTTCCTAGAAACTCAGAAATAATGCAAAATTCCCCAAAATAATGAGCTATATGAAAGATGTAGATGGACATACAGTACATGCAGACAGACAGATAGCAGTGCTCTAACCTTCCCAGCATAGTGGTGGATTATAAAGCCTTGATTCCAGCTGTTGAAGTGCTCATGGTTGTTGATCTGCATGCGCAGCTTCTGCAGCATCGTCTGGTCGGCTCCCTCCCCCTTTGCATGCATCGTAGCACATACGTCGTCCAAGATGCACATGATGCCTGGGGGATTCTAGGAAAGACAACACGGAAGAATCCAGCTTGACATTTTATACAAGAGAAACAGATAGTACCTGCCCAATTGCTCACAAACTGTAACAATGGAAAAGCCATTTTATAAATCAGGATTATGAGAAAGCTGAAATTGGGTGGGAAAGGTGCGATTACTCTGCCCTGTTAATCAGAGTGACACAGGATAGGGCACATAGTGCTCTCCTTCAAGCATTTTCAGCTGCTCTATGACTATATTTTGAATATGCTGGAGTCTATTTAGGGTTTAACCAGAGATGCCAGAGAACATTGAATTATAGTAATCTAAGGAAGATGCTACAGTCTACAGCTAGGCTGTTATAGTAATGTTATAGTAATCTAAGGAAGCCTAGTCAGAGCTAGGCTTCATCATTTGGAAAATATCTAGCATATCCATTGCCACAGAATCTGCGAATAATCAGGGTTTCCTACTTTTATTCTAAGAAAAACAAAATCTCAGATGAGCAAGTCTGGCTTCCCAAAACATCTTGCACTCAGAGACAGGAGCTTCTCCTCTGCTCTCATACTGCTGCAATTTGTCATTTGGCTTCCCTTATAACGGAGGTGACGGATCTTTCTGTGCTCATGACGAATCGAATTAAAAGGCACATTAGCTTGTCTCAGGGTATCTAACAGCCATGGGAAAAGACGGCAAGCTGGTGCCACTGGAGATATCTCAATTTGGCAGACTGTTGAGTTTTACAGGGTGTGTAAAAAAAAAACTGTTAAAAAGACAGAGCTCATATCCTGTCTGTGGAAAGCAGCCAAATAAAACCCAAATTCAGCCTCCTGGCACCTACTTTACTCTCAATGAGGTCGCAGACTATCTTGTTGTTGAAGTACTCAATGGGAGTCCATCGGATTCCTTCGTGTACATACTCCTCCTAGGAGTGGGAAAGAGAGAACGTGAAAAAGAGAGGGAAGACAAAATATACTGGCACCCCTTGGGAATCAAGTGTGTAAAAAAAAAAAAGTAATTAGTTCAGAAAGTCAGTTCATTCATAACCTGGCATGTCATTATGAGTACCTGCTCTGCTTTCAGTGTAAGCTCGATGAAGATCTGCTGCAGTTTCTCATTCACAAAGTTGATGCAGAACTGTTCAAATCCGTTTTTCTAAAAATACAGAGAACAAGTAGAACAATGAAACCAAAAACCAATTCTCTTACTTTAGAACTGTATCCAAGATCTTAAAAAAACAAAAAAAACAAAAACAAGTCTTTTACAGGTTCACCGATATGTGTGCATGTGGAATCTGACTTGAGGAAAGAATGTCACGCTCTAACCATCTGCTATCAAAACTATAAAACCAGAGCAAGCTTTTTTTATCAGCAATGTCAGTGTGTACAATGCAGCCATCCATAACCCTGAACCTAAAACTGAAACCATGCTGCAGTACTGAGTATGTGAGATTGTTCTCACGACCCGCAACAAAGCACACACAGACAGAATGTAAATTCTTCTTCTTCTTTCGGCTTTTCCCTTCAGGGGTCTCCACAGCGAATCATCGCTCATCCACCTATCCCTATCTTCTGCATCCTCAACACTTGCACCCACTAGCTTCATCTCCTCATTTATTACCTCCATA
>CM074969.1:10484104-10506958 GCA_037577455.1 Pangasius macronema
TCTGACTCCTGTCTCTTCCTCAGTGCCACTGTCTCTAAACCATACAGCATGGCCGGTCTCACCACTGTCTCGTACACAGACAGAATGTAAATTACAGTACGCAAAACTCCTAACCCT
Organism: Pangasius macronema; assembly: GCA_037577455.1. NCBI lineage: Eukaryota > Metazoa > Chordata > Actinopteri > Siluriformes > Pangasiidae > Pangasius > Pangasius macronema. The sequence continues at coordinate 10,484,222 of CM074969.1, forward strand.
GGAAGTAAGCACATTATGATTTATACCCGTCATTAAATTAGCATTTGAAATATTTATATTTTGAAATTTAAAAAAAAAATTATTGAAACTGACAATATTTAGCATTGTGTTCTACCTGAATTTGCCATGAAGGAAAGGAACATGTTTTGTATTTCCATATGGACCTTTTAGAGTTTAGGTATCTATAGGTCTTGGGGTTACAAGAGGAGGACTACTAGGAATACCATGGCTTTATTGATTGACTGAAAAAGAAAAAGAATGGCTTTATTTAAACATTTGTTAAGCAGCAGAGTAATAGGAAGAATACAGGACAATCAGTAGAGTAATGTGAAAAATACGGGACAAATGCACATACCTCTACCAGGTAGTCAAAGACACGAGCATGCAGAGCTTTGGCGAGTGCATCACGTGTGAAACACGCCTGCTCCACGTTCAGGGTCACATCTATCGACTCAGATTTGCCTCCCCATCTGCCATCCATCTTACGGCTGGTGAGTTTCTCTTTTAGCCTCTCCTGGTTGATGCCCAGCAGGAAAGCAGGAAATGCGAGGACTAAGCAGAGAAAAATGACATATGTTTCTCCAAGGAGGAAAAAACAGCGCACTAGAAGACAGTCTGAAAATCTGATGCCTGACCTGCCTGATTTCATGATCTTGTACACAAAGTCCTTTTACGGGAACAGCACGATTCTCCAGAGAACAAAGTGGAATGAAGGTTTAAACAGATGACTCACAGTCATTGTTTTTATGAAACCACATCAAAAGCTAAGAGAGGACGCTGAGGCACGGGTGAGACATGAGGCAATGCATTGAACCTGACTCCTCATCCTGTCTCTAACGTAGCCTACTTGCTAAATCAATTTCCCTTCAAGAGAGAAAGCCTCTCTATTAGACAGACACACTCCATCACTGCTAGCAGCCTCATGGGAAATGAGGCAGTGGTCAAAATGCACAAGTGAGCAGAGCAAAGGGGAAAACTCCTGCTTCTCCATCTGCCTCCCAGAAGAGCTGGGACTGATTGTGAGTCATCCATATGAGTAATTTCACACTATTATGTGGAGTTTAAAATTTCATGATCAGCAGCTTGGTACAGAATGAAACCTTTTTGTACACCTCAAATCAGAACAAACAGATTCAGAATTTGAGTGAAATGTGTATTTGATTGACTGGCGAAGGTAAACAAGAAGTAACATCGACTACATATAACATGCGTTTCGATTTAGCCTTTCAACAAACTGCAAACACTGAAGTAAATATAAACAGCTCATTTGAAATCTGCCATTGAAATAAATTCACTCCGACTGACAAAAACTGTACACACCGAGAGCGTTCAGGGTGTTTGAGTTTTAACCACATGTCATTAGCTGAGAAGCCCCGCATGCATACTGAGGTGTGATTTTGTCATTAACACGTGCTGCTATGCCGCTTGTCCATGATGTGTTTTTACATCAGCTCTCCTAAATATGTGAAAACCATCGGCAGCAGACAGGAAGTGGATTTACGGAGAACAGGAAACACGCGGATTAGGCAGCAGTAATACTTTGTCTGCTCCCAGCACAGCAGAGCTTTGTGCGAAAAAAATCATTACGCCTTGCATGAAAGGATAGCAAGATGAATTAAAAGGGTGGAGGGAGGGACGAAGCAAACCGACGACTACAGGGTGGGGACAGGGAGAACTGGAAGGGTGGGCTGGTGCAACAGGAAGTTCTGCTTTTCTTGGTGTAATTTTAGTGTGTGATGTAATTCAGTCAGACCCCTGAACCCTGAAGCAAGCTTCATTTTCTGGGTTAATTCAGCATGACTGAGTCTGGCTCCAGCCCCCTTTTAACACAGCAAACATTCAGCACAGGGAGAAAAACTAACCAAAGAAAAAAAAAAGAAAGAAAGAAAAGAAAACTCACAGAGTGAAAATGTGTTTCTTGTGACTCTCCAACTCTCCAAAGAGCAACCAAGGACACCAAGTGGAGAGGGTGTGGAAAAAACACAAAGAAATATGGCTTCACACATCCAAAAAAAGAGAAGATGACTGTCTACTCACACTCCTCACTCTCCACAGCGGCGTAGTTCCCAGACTCTCTGAAGCTGATGTTCCCCAGGTGAAGAATTCCAGCTACGATCTGCAGGACCATGGTGTGGTCCTCGCCTGAAATCCCAATTACACTCATAGCGTGCTAGAGAAAGGGCGAAAGAGAAAGGAGGGGTTACGTTAACAGTGCGCCATGTGTAGTTGCAACTGCCATTTCCCAGCCCATGCCCTCTAATTACTCCTGCGGTGGTTTTAGTTGTAAATAAAAACAGGTGTCTGCTCTGAAGTAGAAACAGAACACTTGCAAGAAAGAATAAAAGGTCTAAAAAGCAAGTGTGTGCCTGTAACTAACCCATTTCCCGTAAGAACATTCTCATCGTTCTTATCATAAAAATAGGAATGAGATACAAATATCAAATAAAGCTCCACTCACCAGAGTTTCCTTAAAATCACTTTTGTCATTGATGTCATCCACTTTGTAGGATCCTGACTGGTTGAGGTAAGAGTAGTAATCCAGGCTGGTGATTCCCAGACTGCTTCTCTGTTCCCCGGTGGCCCCTTCGATCAACTACGTTACAACGTGAACATTCAGGACATTTTTTTCCCCCAGAACTTACTAGAACTTTTACTATAAAATGATGCAGGTACCCAGCATACGCATGTACCCTGGCATTACTGCTAGACCTGAAACAGGAATTTATACTTTATATTGTAATATTAATCTTATATTACAAATAAACTGCAAAACTATGCTGTGCTTCCATCACAGAGCACACAGCAGGGTCAGTCTAGTCTAATTGTATCCTTTCTAATCCAAGAAAAAGAGGCAGTAGAGATGTGTGGAGGCTCCATTATAGCAAAGTCAGACAGTCTTGTTTCTCATCCAAAGAGTTCATGCAGTAAACAGAATAGAGCTGGGTCTTTCCTTTTTCTGAATTCCTCCACGGCTAATCTTTCCTGTCCTCCCCCGAAGGGAGATGAAAAAAATTCCCTAAGGTCTGGTTCTCACCTGGTAGAAGATGTGAAAGCTTCTTTCTCCAGGGTTCCTCGTGACCACGCGAGATTTTTCCAACAGGAAGTTGGAGATTTTTCCGCCATCTGGTTCACCGCCGGAGCTGAACTGAATCTCGAAGTATTTGCCCTGCCAGAAGAAATGCGCAGTGTTAAACAGTGTTTAAACACACACATCCTAATACACACCTGCAGCCCATTGTCTTGTGTACTCAGACCTAAAAAAAAAAAGCCACAGTCAGGCAGAGCAAGGGTGATGAGATTCCCAGCAGCACTGAGGCTCCTGAACTCACTGAAACACTATTTATCCTCTAACCCCTTCCTCAACATGGCTGTTCCACTTTTAACCTAAAAGAACAAAAATAATGCTGACATCAATGAGTCTCAGAGATGGCCTGAAGCTAAATGATGAGTTTCAGAAGTGGCGAAGTGATTTTTTTTAATAAGTAATATTTTTAATGAACGTAGTTAAACGCCTGAAACACGGTTTAGGGCTAGAGAGACTGAGATGTATCTTACAGGCTTTGACTCAAGCTATTATTACAATCATTTGCTTCTATTCCAATACAAACAAGGCTCAAACGGCCAACACATCCCTCTTCCCAATGACTAAAAGGAGCACAGAAATAGAGTGATTCATGTCTACTGAGTTCACAATAGCTAGATGTATTTCTCCCCTACACACTGTGAATGATACTCATGCTCATATATCAGCCTGGCCTCTGAATGCCTCACCTGGATCCACCCTACCCTCTTTCTCTTCTCTGTTTCCAGCCGTTGACTTCACCTGGCCCTGTTTCGCACTCAAAATGCAGACAGAAAGAGACAGGAGAGGGTAATAATAGGACTCCCTTGCTCTTGCTCTTTTTCTCTCTTTCTTTCTATTTTCTTTAGTCCCCATAAAGCTCTGGAACCCTCACAGCTTAGATTCGGTAAACCACACGACTTTAGGAGCACTCTCTTTTATCCATAAAGCCATGGCAGAAGGTAGATCACTTACGAATCGGCTTGAGTTGTTGTTTCTCAGTGTCTTGGCATTTCCAAAGGCTTCCAGGAGAGGGTTGGACTGCAGAATGATGTCTTTGACATGCTGTGGAGAAAGAAAGAGTAGCGATGATGATGATGATGATGATGAACATGATGAGGTACCTTGACAATCAAATGCCTGCAAATGTCATGGGACACACACACACACACACACGTCGTCTTGTCTGGATTGCATTATCTGCTCCAAACCATTTGCACATCAGGAGCACATGCATTTTAAATCAGCAAGCTGATCGAGAAATGCATCTTTAATTATACACTCTGCGACATACCTTCGTAAAGACCCCTCGGATATTTGAGTCGACGACAGTAGACACTTATATTGACCTCACGTTAAGACAATGGGCTAACATACTCCAGAATATCCAAAAGGTCATACATGGTTATTCGAATCAATTACAGCAGTGTGTTATTTGCATATGTAAGGACAGATACACAAATAATTTGTATAGGATGGAGGCATCAGTCAGTGTTAAGAAAATAATTATTTGTTTGTAAGGCAATTACATTCTATTTAATATAGTGTATTAGATCTCTTTGCTTAGATAATGTAAATTTCCATTTAGGGTTATGAGTCAATGAGTTACTATAATCCATTAACTGTAAATCAGAGAAGAGAAAGGGGAGGGGGACGGAGAGAGAGCGAGAGAGAGCGAGAGAGAGACTCACACTATAATGGTCAGGGTGTAGTGTATCACTGAGAGTCAAATAACAAGACAGAAATGCAGCCATGACATAATGTGTCGTATGAGGGAATTCACAACGGCAGGAGAACATTAGAGTGTTAATTCAATACACTACTTTAATCGTGAGCTAAATACCATATCAACAAAAATACCAGAAAATCCAGTCACCCATTTATTTCCATTTGCAGTGAGTTTAAGAACACACACACACACACACACACACACACACACACACACACAAAGAAACACAATACATCACATTCTCGTCAAAACAAATTAGATCACCAGAACCTGCAGTGGTGACTTCATTAAATGTTGAAGAGTGGCATGATATGAAGCACTCCTCAGAGCTTTTTTTTTTCAAGCTTTTATGACTGCATCTGTTCGAGGAAATGAATCTGGTCAAGTGAAAAAAAAATTTGAGCCAAATGCACACTCAAATCAATTCCAGCAAATAGATGCAGTCATAAAGTGCTTAATAATCTGTCTCTCGCTTTACAGCGTCTTTTATGAAACTGGGGAAGCTGAAAATTTCATTGGAAAACCCAACTTTTATAACAATTCAACACACACACACACACACACACACACACACACACACACACACACACACACACAAATAGTTGGATGGCAAAGGAAGATGGGTTTTTGGTGTCTCATTCTGTGAAAAACAATTTTCCACCCTCATGTGAATTTGCAGGTCGCTGTCAGTACAGACAGACGTGTGGGACTCACCTGTACTTTAGGTCCTCCTCCTGACACTCTTGAGATGTAGCTCATAATGTATTTAGCTGCGACTGTCTTCCCGGCACCACTCTCACCACTACGAGACACAGAAAGCGGAGTCAAAACTGCAGTCCGCACATAACAGGCCCACAGAGTGCTGCGTCATCAGAACACTCAGAAAGCTAAAGTACATTCTCAGCATCCATCAGCAGAGCTGACCGCTGCTCCACAAATAAACACTGCACTATTTTCATTACCATGGATGCACTATTTTAGGGAGGCAGGCACAAGAACAGGGAACACACTGACCTATTTTAGTTTGAGGACAATAAACTCTGAGCCAGCAATTTAAGATACTTTTTAAATGCTTATGGGTGGCACGGTAGCGCAGTGGGAAGAGTTCCAGGATCCCTGGTTTGGTCCTGAACTCAAGTTACTTTCTGTGTTTTTCTCATGTTCTGATCATATCTGTGGGTGAACCTCTGGATTCTTGGTTTCCTCCCACCTCTCAAAAACATTCCAGGAGGTGGACTGGCTCCTCTAAATTTCCCATAGGTGTGAATGAATGCCAGTGTTCCTGGGACAGGCTCTGGATAGACTGCAAGCCTGACCAGGATAAACCATTTACTGTGCAGAAATAAAATGAATGAATTTAAAAGCTTAGTTACGAAAGCTAATATTATGAATACGAAAGCTAACACAACACAAATGATACACAACAAAAAAGACTTTTCCTCAAACTGTGAAAAACAGCCCTAAAATGTATTTATAGCACAAGATATCAGACTATTCAAATGCCATCTTTCCAGAAGCTGGTCAGAATTTGGGGCAGTGGCCAATGGATTGGGTAACGAATTGAAAGGTTGGGAGGTCAATTCCCAGCATCACCAAACAGTCGCTTAACTGCTCAACTACGACCTGTTTCAGTTGTAAGCTGCCTTGGATAAAAGTATCAGTCAAACAAATAAATGTAAATGTTTTGGTGAAATATTTCATTTGCCAATTAATAGAATAGAAAGGAAATGAACTTTTACAAAGCAGCATTAAGGGAGATGGTTCAAGTGTGAATTTGTGGCCACTGGACACAAATTACTTTAGAGAAATTAATAAAAATGTAGTAAAATGAATATTTAAAAATAGGAATACTTTATTTATTAAGGCACAGACCTTCTGCTTAGTGTCTGTTTGATAGAAATGTGAGTGTGTACATCATGCTTACTAAGTGTTTATTTGAGCTTACTACATAAATGACGTGAACAGAACCCTCATTATGTTGGAATAGTCGAAATTTCCTAATAGCGATGAGTTCAGAAGTTATTAGGCAATGTTGACATTTCACATTACGTTAGAACCCATAGAAGTTTGGTTAGTGGTTGATGTGTAATCACGTCATTCTACTTAAACAGAATTTTTTCCTCAGTAATTTACAAACAGATCTGTGGGAAGTTCATATTCTTACTGTCACTACGCCATTAGACTGTACGTATAAAATATTTTTTTTTTTTGCGCCTAGCAAGTCTTCTCACAACTTGACGACGAGCACATGACTGTTCGTCCTTCCACTTTGAAAATACAAATAAATGGTTTCCATTTGAATGCACCACCAGATTTGTATACGTGTTGGTGTGTGTAGACTGTTCATCCCCGCACTGATGCATTCTTGACTTCAGTCACTGTATGAGGCTGCAAAACGGTGATGTCTTCGTAACAGTAATCACAAAGCTTGCTGAATTAACAGAACAGCTACAATACCCTGACTTCCTACACACAGACGACAGTTTCCTGTGAGCATTCCCCATTCTCTTCCGTCCATATGACAAAAATAGCCTAGTTTCATAAATGCACCTTTATAAACTAAGATAATCAGTTAGAACCTGTTTCAGTCATACTGGCTTTGACTCCTGTTTTGAGTTTGGCATAGCCTCACATATACAGAACAGCAGAATCGGGTGTGATTGTATGTATTTCGTTAGTAATCTTGTCGGTAATACTTTTTAGAGCTATGAGCCATTGGAGAAGGCCAGAGGAAGCACTCAGTGACCCATGACGTTACACGACAGTAACTCTATACACCTATTCTTTTCAGCTAGTTTCATCCTGAGAAGCCTTCTACTGTGTCCTGCAGTTAGGGCTTTCATGCACACACACACACACACACATTTATTAGGAACACCTGCATACCTGCTCATTCATACAATTGTCCAATCAGCCAATCATGTAGGCAGCAGTGCAATTCATAAAATCATGTAGATACAGGTCAAGAGAGTCGGTTAATGTTCAAATCAAGCATCACAACGTGATTCACTATGGTACGGTTGCTGGTGCCAGATGGGCTGGTTTGAGGATTTTCATGGACAACACTAGAGTTTACACATAATGATGTGAAAAAACAAAAAACATCCAGTGCACTGAAAGTTCTCTAGGTGAAAGTTCTCCGGCTTGTTTTGTACTCTTTCAAGCCCATGGGAACTCAAACAGATGTAACGCAAACAACCGTTCACAGCCGTGGTGAGCAGAAAAGCATCTCAGAAAGCAGAACACATTGAAACTTGAGGCGGATGGGCTACAACAGCAGAAGACCACATCTAGTTCCTAGAACAGAAATCTGAGGCTACAATGAGCACAGACTCACCGAAACTAAGACAGCTGAAGCTTGGAAAAACGTCACCTGCTTACCACATGATTGGCTGATTGGATAATCGCATGAATGCGCAGGTGTTCTTAATAAAGTAGATGTATATGTTTATAATACGCGACTCTGCGACTCTACATCTGAGTGATGTTGGCTTTCCACTATGAAGGAAATTAGTAATACAGATATTCACACTTCTCAAGCCTTCTCTCATTCCACGCCAAGGGTTGGAGATTCAGTCTGAGTGCTATTTTTAATCTTGGTCTGTAGGAGTTCCCCATTGTATATTGTAATTGCACAGCTAAAGGCATTTTTCTACATGGATTTATTGGCCAAATATGGACACAAGAGAAAAACAGAAACAAGCTGCCAGTATTTCCTGTGAACCTTGTCAGCTTCATTCAACACACTGTGATAAAACTCATTACCTCTTAGCCAAAACAGACACAGCACCACATTGCACAGTGCAAGTGCTGGTATTCTGGCCTTTTGTGGCAAAGGCACATCATGGACTGATAATGAGGTGATGAGGTGTCACTGACTCCCTGGGAATTACCTCTATTCTCTCTGTATCCTTACCTCTGTTCTATTGAAGGACAATTTCCTCTCTAAATGGCTTCCTCCACATGAAAAAGATTGTTTTTATGAAACAGATCCCCAGCTTCCGTCACCATTGTGATGGTGAAACAATGGGAGTCTATGCCATAGTTAGGTCACATGGTTATGTATGAGCTTCTTCAAAACAGCAAGCGGAAGAACCCGAGAACTGACCAAAGGCAAAGCTACTGATTTCTATATCTCTTGTAAGAACTGTGCTCACAGAAACAGCAGTAACATGTTAGAAGAGAGTAGAAAATCCCAACAGCCTGTAGAGTCGCACAATCTCACAAAGACTGCATAATAAAAAGAAAAGGAAGTCTGGAAAAAGCGATGAACTAAGGTGCTGGGAGTTAGCAGTAAGTGAAACAGCTCATTTCATGATGGAGATCTTTAATAATAACAGAACGGTAAAAGTGCTGTGCTGACCACATAATGCTTGAGCAGCAGTTTCATGCACGGGCTTTGTTTGTTAATCCGACCAATCACAATCCCACTTCCAGTTTATTTTATGGTCAAACTGTGCTGGTAACAGCCTGCTGGACAAACAAACAAAGGATAATGCTGAAGCATGAGCCATTCGCCATGATGTAAGCAATACAGTCACAACCCAGGCCTCAGCTGACCAGCAGACCACCAACACACACCACAAACCAGAGCATGGTTTCCCCCCATTCTTGTCTACATTCGCCCTCTCTCTCTCTCTCTTTCTCTCTCTCTCTCTCTCTCTCTCTCTCTCTGAAAAGTAGCAATGAAACATTGTACAGTAACCATATACCCCAATCTTCTATAATGCTGTAGCATTTGGGGAAACTGAAATAATGTATTGGGATGGGGCAGTAGCACAGCAGGTAGCATATTCAGGTTTTCCTTGAGACTAATTATAAGAAGATGTTAGAATTATGTACATTTTCACATCCTTGTTTCACTTACAGCTAACTCATTGTTTACAGCAGCAGCAGACTATTCCAGACTATTCCAGGTGAACTTTCTGTGCTGAGGAAGCAGGAAAATAAATAGCTGTTGCCCTTTGTTTTCTACCTACATACTAGAGAAAAATATGCAAATATCCACCAACTCGAGATGATACCGATACTGAATCTTCTATAAATCACATAATACCGTCTTGCTGAAGATTTTAATAACTGGACTGACTGAATGTAGAAAGCAGTGTAAAAATACACACATGCACACACATACATTCCTCTCAGTTGGTCTCAAAGGAGCCAGCCAGCATCCAAATCACCTGTTAATGTGGTTGAGCTGGTCGGGCGTGCTTTCCTCCCATCCATTAAGCACAGGTCATTAATTGTCTAGTGACATTCACCGAAGTAAAAAACCTGCCACGTGTGCATCACTGTTATAGCAACGAACCCATTATGGCCACCGCCTTCCTCTACAAAGACGACTCCCACGTGGCTGAGAAAGGTGAGTCAGTGTGTGTGTGTGTGTGTGTGCCTACCTGATAATAACACACTGGCTTTCACGGTCAATCATCATGTTTCTGTACATATTGTCTGCCAGTGCGTAGATATGAGGAGGGTTTTCATACTGAGCCTAAATGGAAAAAACAAAAGAGGGAAATAATTAGAGCAGTTAAAAAATATAATAAATAAAAACTGACAGCATAAACTCCTACAGGTTCATAGTTTGTGCCAAGAGGCTACAGGCAGCTGTCTGTGCTCAGGCTATGAGAGAGGATGCAAACATGCTGTAGTGTAGAGATGCTGCCAGGTGACTTCCTGAAAAGACAGGTCTGAGCTACATTCCGTTTACCTAAGAATGCAGTGGGTACAAGTTTCTGGACCACACCTTATTTCTTTAAAAAAAAAAAAAAATGAAGAAAAAAAAAGAAAGGGGAAAAAAATGGAAAAAAACAACAACTTTCTTTTGTGCCAAGAGAAAATAATTACTCAAATAAATATTAGTTCTATAAATGTGTGTGTTTTTGGATATTACTTTTCAGACCAATGGATTTCACACTGCATGTTTAAAGCAAAGAAAAACACATTTTGTCTTTCATTTTTGAAGAGTTTCTTTTTCAGTTACAATATAATACTTACTGCTCCTTGGTACATCTCCACCTCCTTCTCCCCAAAGTATGGCATTTGTTTAAAAGGGTTAACAGATATGAGCACAGGTCCAATGTATGTCTGTGTACATAGGTCAAGGGTTAAAAGGCATTTAGACCAGGCACAGCCCATTATACACTATTACATGGAGGCTCTCCCATTGCTAATTTAGACCTACATCTCACAATCATTACATCATTGCCACTTTTAAGCATCCGCTGTAGGTCTGAGGCTTCTGCTGAGCACGCCAAATTATGTGCTGATTCTACTTTCGAAATGACCACCACTGTTGTTGCAGCTATGTGGTGCTCTTCAGTCCAGTTTAATCATGTAGTTTTCCCAGCACTAAACTGGTAGCTATAAGCTTTCCTTTTCTTGTTAGGACAATTAGCCTTCTAGCTCCAAAAAATGCCTCAGGTGATCGACTACATTTAAGTTAAGGGGAAAACTGAGTAAACTTTGTCTTTAGACTAATCAGTTGTTAAAAATGGAACGTGCACGTGCTAAAACTGGCAAATGAAAAGCGATCTAAAAATGGATGATATGATGATGATGGCACTGAGCATTTGTCATGTGGTAGCAGAGGAACTTCTGTCTGATAGGTCAGAGGTTTGCAAAAGCAGTACTGTCTTCCTCTGGCTAGAGCCACTTGGCGGCTGCTGCTCATTGCAAATAAAGGAAGCATTGAGCTTGACTCACGCTGACCTCAGTCCCATATGCCGCTGACTACATCACTGCATCACTGTTACTATTTTCTGACCACAGTCACAGCACTTAGTTTGGGTTGAAACTTCCAATGGCCCAAATCAGCTATCAACCTTTAATCCTAATAAGGCCAGAGAGTTTTATGACCAATGAGATTTCACTGGGATCGTTTAGCATTTCTGCAAAGGGTAAAGAGGCGGTGGCTCCGTTATTATGAATGAAGACTTGAATGTTGATGTTGTGAGAAAACAAAAGGGTTCATGAAAGTCTTAACATAGCTTTCCAATTGTTATTGACAATCAACAGACATGACAAGTCAGATAAACCATTCTGAGTTGCAAACAACACTGTACAACCCTCCTAACAGACACACACATATAACAGACCTACCTAATATCTGTTTTTGTAGATTGCTGGATCAGAATGGCTTGGGCTGTAAATGTTTGGCTAAGCCTGAGTAGAGCCAGTATAATCAAGATTTAATCTATGGTGTGGTGGAACAGATCCAAGAACACAATTGAAGAAAGTGCAGGAAATCATTCTTCATCCAAATCGCTATCAATACCTCCATAAATTACTGAGCCAAAGCCTGAGAAGCTCTGTACAACATAACACATCAATCAAGATCCTGTTAAATATTACAGGCACGTTTAAAATGGCATTTACTGTACTTCTGATGGCTCTCATATCCCTAGTTTTGCCCCCTTACTGATCTTAGCTCATGTGAGGTTACAGTCATAAAGGATACAAAAATGTAGTCATCCATGTATCTCTTCTTGAGGTTTTCCACAATGGCGTCTTCATTGATTTTGGTGAGTAGCACCATGTCGTCCACGCCACTCTGCTTGACATTGTGGCTCTGCCAGTGGTACCGCTGGTGTCCCCGGCTCCCCTGTTACAACACACACATACCACGTTCACACATTTTATTTAAAAATTAAAACACACTTTCACAGATATTCTCTTCACATGAACATGACCTTGTTTTTACCCTCGACATAATGCACACAGTATTCATTTGCATGCTTACACAACACAGTACACAAGAGAACTGCTTTTCATACTGCGTGTGTATAAAGTCTTCAGAGAACTGCTAAGCTATTCTCTGTAATGTGTTCAGTATATGTCATGTTGTGTGTATGGTTGGTTTCAGGAAATATGAATTCCATTGTTCCTGTATGGAAAACAGCACAGCATTGTTAAAGGACTGCTTGAGACGTATGTTCACAGGTCAAATCAGAAAAATGCATTGTTTCCCATCTACACCGATGTCTTCACACCCAGAGACAGGCCCTGAATACAGCCTTGTCACTGCACAGCTGGCTTTGGTGCATTTCCTTCATCAGCAACCCTATTCCAAACCTTGCGAAATCACAGACATTGCAGACTCTCACAGTGTAAAAACCGTCCACTCAGTGAAGTGACCGCATCCGACTTACTGACCAACACATTTGGAAGACAGTCTGTTTTCTCTCAACACAGCAGATGATGACTTTGTTTTTTCTAAAATCATGAAAAGTGCGGTGTCAGGCAAATCTTCCCCATCCACGGCAAATACTGCTTTTGATGCCTGCGCTTCTCAGATCTCAGGTCCCTCCTCTTCCTCTCTCTCTATCTGTTTCTCTCTTTTGATTTTGCAGTGTACGCAGTGGGATATCATTCATCATGGCCATTCATCATGGGCAATGAGCCACTGTCAACTAAGGCCACAACCCAGCATGATCAACTTTACTCCTGAGATATTTAGGCATTAAAAGCATCAATCGATATCTGCACACTCAGGCCAGAGAACATGCAGAGAAAACATCATATTCAACGTCATCTAAGTTGAACTATCTTTCCCAGATTTAGCATGGTCAGTTTGAAGGCTTGGTATGTCTGTTCTTCTCCTTTAGTATTTTTCCAGATCTCTGGGATGCTCTGATTGTTTTATAGAAATGACATGAAAATCCTTATATTACTTAAATTCTTATATTACATTGCAATCTGAAAAAACACACACATAGTGGAGAAGAACATGTGATGAAAAACGTATATCTAAAAGTAGATCTAAAGTTTTTTCTGTCCCAGATGAGCTTAAATGAACTCTGTTCAGGAGTAAATAAACCAAAGAGGGTAATTTACAGGAAAATAAAGGAGTACAAAAACCACTTCAGCACTTTATTAGACTATTGTTCGAACTACACGTTGGGGTGGCAGCATTGTGTTTTCACTAGCTAAATAAATACCTCTCTCCTTTCACAAACACCATCTTGCATAGACTACAACAAAGAATGTTAATCATCTTTTGGATACTATTTTTGCCTTTGTCTTGCAATTTGGTTTTGCAATAAACATGCCCTAAATCGCAGCTCTAACGATTTTCCACATGGTAGCCATTAACATGTTTACAGCACACATCACAGGAAGATACCTCTCTTTGGAAAACAAGTAGCGGGTGTCATTTTGGAGTGATGTCACCTCATTAGATGGGATATCATTAGGACCTGGGGGAGGATATAAACAAAAGGGAGCCAGGAAGCCTATGATTAAGCAAAAAAAAAACAAAAAAAAACTTAAATGCAGATGTAGGACCATTTCACACCATCCAGATTTTAATCTTAGCCTTCATAATAGAAACTGGAGAACCAAATCTCAGCCCACCTAACACCATTTCTGTCTGGTCTGCTCCGTTTTCAGTCTGGATTTCGTTGCAATCAGGCTTTTCCCAAAAGCAGTGGAATGTGAGTTCAGCTGTGCTATAAAAAAATTCTCTCTGAAGCCCAAATGCTCTTCAGGACCATTCTTCTCCCACCACGTGTTCCTGACAGAACTGAAGCCAAACCTGCAGCTCTTGCAGCTCTCTATACAAAGTGTATCAGCTTCTGCTTCGTAGTCCTAGTATTATAATAAACATACGTTAAGCATTCTACAGAATTATGACCAAAACTATTCATTTTAGGATTTATTTTTTGTTACCATTTTTAGCAACAGCTGAGATTATTTAATGAAATTAACATCAGTTAACACATTACTTATCTTCATGTACCTTTGTACAATATATATATAAATTTTACCTGCTCTTAGATACTTCTAACACTGCTAGATAAGTTGAGGAGGATTGGAAAACACTACTGTACCAAATGGCACACTTGAGGCTTTGCTGTCTGCATTAAACACAGTAGTGTTCAATTCTTCATTTCAGGGTTCAAAAGCTCATTTAGAAGAACTCTGTTAATGTGCACTCTTAATGTGTAATATCATCTGGAGAAGCTTGTACTGAGAACCTGTCCTACCCAAAGCTCCTTTCAGTAGGACCCATCACAGCAGACATTTGTGCTTGAAGACTTCTGGGTGTACAAAAGGAGCAACAGGAGACAATTCGTTTTTTAGGTACTTGCACAACATGAAGACGCAATTCAACAACAGTGGCACAGCAACAAGAGACATTTGAACTGAGATTTTCGAAATTTTTAGGCAAAAATTAGGTATGACGATTAGGTATTGATGATTCCTCAGACCAATCCTTTGGCTTATGTGGTCTGAGCATTTTAACTTCCCCACTCACCTTAGTTCCTCCCTGCAACTGTACCCACGCAGTGCTAACCCACAGAAAGTGGAAGAAAAAACTGAAAGCATGGTTTCATCTTATCCTGTCATAGATGACCTCTTGTTGAACGTGTATAGAAACATTATGAAGAAAAATGAAGCTTGTAATGAAATAGCAGAGATTGTAGGTGCCTCTGGAGTACAGTTTCTTGCTTTGCTAATCTGCCAATGAAGTCTAGCCCCACTTAGAGCATTATTTAATTTGCATAGCTACTACTACAGTGCACACCCACAAGCGACAACAGTAGTGGTCTCTACACACCCACTACAAGCAACACAAGTGACTTGTGCTACTGTGAACGTAAGGTAAGTAGCTGATGTCACCAAAGCACAGACCTCAAGGAAGGCTTTTAGTCCCATTTCACTTAACACTGGGAGTCTGACCACAGCAAAAGCATTACAAATGTATTTTCCAATTAATATATGAAAAATTCTGTCTCAAAAGAAGGCACACAACTACACCACCCATTCACTTGTTCCTCTAAAAAAAGATATCCCTGAGGTTCCTAAATTATGTTTTAAATACCAAACACCACGCATGAAATATACTATGGCATTTATATATGCTGTGGCTTTTTAAAGCCCGGTCAGAACATTATTTAAAACCGTTCCACATCCAGACTGGAGCTTTAGAGAACACGGAGAACAAAGTTGATCTTTAAAACCCAAGGACACATAGTCATTTTCCAGAGACAGATTTGTTCCCACTGTGCTTATTTAGGAATGATAATCTTCTGTTGGGAAAGGGAGAGGTTGAAAAGCGGAAACACAAGAGGCAAAAGTTCAGAACACTTCTGTGGTCCACCCAGGATCGGCAAGCGCTCCTTTTAGAACGTGATAATGGGTGCTCTTGTTACGTCATGCACATTCCATGGTGTTACGATCCAAAAACTGACCCTGAAATAACATTCATCACAAGCCATTTAATATGAAAACTGGCTTCCATAAAAAGCAGGCAGTATACTACATTTAAAAACAGGCTTTTTTTGTTTTCGTTTTTTTTTTTTTTTTAAAAAAGAAGGCACTATGAAGTATACAACTGCAAAGTACTACTTGCCTCCTTCAAAACACAGCGCTAAATGGAGGCCTGCAGTACGAGGGAGATGAAGCTGTACTGGGTGGCCTGGTTGTAAGTGGTTTGCTAAAGCTGGGGTGTGTGTAAGGAGTCTGAGATATAAGGAAGCCTGCAATATCACCATCTCTTTGGGAGCAGCATGAACTTCACTGAGAGTCCAAGAGCACAGTGTAAATACTGTCTGGCTTTGGCTTCCACAGTTCTTTATGAATGGCATAAACCTTTTATTTATCTACATTTAAATGAGCATTAGGAATAGAAGCAAATGTACATCAGCTGCAGCCATCTACATCAGCTGCAGTTTCACATCGACAAGCCTTCAGGTGTGTGGATTCAAACCGATTAGCATATAAAAATTCTCAGAAGAAGAAGAAAAGAAAAACCACTAAGGTCTGTTTTACCCGTAAAAAGGAATGGGGGTAAATTTTTGCGACATATTTTCCCCATAAAGTGCTGGAAGAGACCATTAACCCAAAAATGTAATCCAGCAGAAGTTGAAGAATTCCTGCAGCACCGGCCCCAGATCCATACAGTCTGGCAGTTCCCAAATGCAAATTCCATGGCCTTATATGGCGCGTGTGGAGCGGAGTCAGGCCGGGCACAGGAAATGGCTGGGTCTGATTCAGTATCACAGTCAGGCGGCACTCTTTCCCCCTCCCCTTAAAACTTCACTCCACTTCCCAGACATCTGGTTTTCACACCACCGGCTGTTTTTATAAAGTTTCTCAGAATTGGAAATACTGAGACAGAAGAGGTTATTCCCTCTCTGTACTGACATTTTGTATTGAAAGGGAAGACACAATAGTCACACAAAAGAATCAATAGTCACTCTAAACACTCAGGCATATACAGTATGTGCATGACATTTTATCTGTTCAACTATATTTAGCTGTAAGTTAAATTGTAGAAGGTCAGTTACCAATCCATTTTAAAGCTTAACCCTAAACTCTAAGCCACTGATTAATGGCATGAGCACTTCAGGAGATACTCAGCAGACTGGACTGGACCCTTTCAGTTTCATCTGGGTAAAGAGATGGCTGAATGATGAGAAGGAGATGGTGAAACTATGGTCTGTGATACAAAATAAAAATTTTATCTTTAGCAAATCAGTGAATAACTGATGCAAAGCATGGCATATGAAACCAGAAAGAGGTTAACCCTGTTACACTGGTACAAATAGAGCACAGGTATTTTTCAGGTGTTGGACAGGATGAGCACATATTTACAGAAAAATCTATAATCATTCATAAAGTGTGACCATTAGACTTTCAGTTCCTGAGACCCTTTAGAGGAGGAGTCTTCAATGTTGGCATGTTAGCATACCTGACTTCCTTAAACCCCTGGGTCAATACCAGTAGTTCCAGTAGACCAGCAGTATTCAGCTAAAACTTTAACGTTCTTGCTTCCAAAGGTCCAGATAAGCAACTAGCATGACTGAATGGTGACCTTGTACCTTTTAATGCACCATAAACCATTAACGTTTATTGCCTTTAAATAAGACCTTTACAGTGATTATGTGGTATTATGACTTTTGACTAACCGCAGGGATCTGAACAGATGAGGTGTCTGTTTTGGTGATGAAGTGGAGAATAAGCGCATACTACAGTCCAGTCGTCTTTGTTGTCACTTGAGATGCCTTCAGCAAAATAATTTACATGAATGCACGCGACTGGCGGCAACGGAGGATCTGCCACAGGAGCTGTGATGGTTTTGAAAGCTGGAGTTGCTGAACTACAGCCAGGTTTTTTTCGTACATCAGTTGGTTCTGCTGCAGTATATTTCGAGTCCTCAGTTCGGTCTGCTGAAATCGTTTGCTGGGTATGCATACTGACCACAACATCCAAGTTGGTGATTGTACATTTTCCAAGGGCAGTTAATTTTGAGATTTGTATCCACCTGTTGTATTGTGAGATTTATGCAAGTAACACTTATAAAAGGGCTTCCTGGAGGGACAGAAATGACTTTGTGTGTTTGCAAACTATGGGATATCCATTAGCCCCAGTGTATACACTTGGCAGACCACATAGGCATAAATGGTCCTGGAACACGACTGACAAACAGCTCCAAGTTGGCACGAGAGCAAACCCTTAGTCTTGAGTACTATCGGCTCCTGTGTACAGAACAAAGGGGATAATAACTCCAGTTCAGTGCCAGGGAGATGGTGCCAAGCTTGCTCACTTGGACTAAGTGTGGTGTCTCTCCATCAGAATGTTACAAACGGAAACAGAAAGTTCTCACATTAAAATCGGGAAAACATGAAATGAAAACATTAATATCTTGGAAAACATATACACTAGTAACAAAACATCCACTTCCTAAACACCTGACAGCATAAAGACAGTCAGTGAAGTGAAGATATGAAATGATATTTATCTGCCATCATAATGGTATATATACAAATATATTTATTCAATTATACCACACAAAGCTGAGTTACACCACAAGGGTTTTTAATGACATAATCAAACTCTAAGAAAGCCAGTGATTATGTATGATGTAATGCTTCACTAATTATGCTGATAAGATTACTGGGGCTCATAAGCGTTGCGAGAGCCTCAGCCTAAGAGTGGAGGCACTAGAGGTACCTACGCCGTCTCCACAGACAATGCCATGGCAACATAATCCAAGATGGGAGTGGTCCATAAATGCCTGGCTACTGCTTAAAAAACGCAGTGCCAACATTTCTAAATTCAGCCCAGGTTTTTTTTTTGGTTTTTTTTTGGTTCTGCTTTACCCTTTCAGCTGTGGAAAGAAAACACGCAACAAATGGAATCTCATAGGGAAGTGATTTTGATGAGCAAGTGTGAACACCATTTTAGTACACTTCCAGACAACTGAATGTAGATGAATCATTTCAATATCTATATCTGACACTTCCTTTTCTGTTTTTGGCAAAAGTACATAAGAATCACATTTTTGCACACCCCATACCCAAAACGCAAATTTAAATGCGACTAGTGTCCCATCACATCCAGCATCTATAATCTAATGGTTCTAAAGCTTTGAGATCAACTAGCAGTTTCTTTATGCTAGTCAGAAACACAGAATCGAACTCTGGGCATGCACTGCTAAATGTGCTGGGAAGGCTGGGAATTTTTTGTTCCCTGGGTGGTCTGAGATTCATGTCCAGAGCTGGGACGAGCAAGCACTGCGATAGTAATTTACTCTGGAAAAACAAATATACGTCAGATTTTACAACTGACCGCTTATCCTGTCATAGCCAAACATATTCTCTGGATTCTCTGGTTTAACTGCCAAATTTAAGAGACCAAAAAGCCAAAAAGCAAACTTAATTCTGTGAAATCCATGTTGCTGATTAGGACATTAACGATTTTATTGAATCTATGTGTACTATAGAACAGTCGCAAAGTGGCTGACAAAAAAAAGCTCCTGATAGTTTTAACCAAGCATTGCCACCCATTTACATTTGCAGTAGTTGATCATTTGCAGTCTGTGGCCAGGAGCCAAGTGAGCAAAATGTGTCATGCTCCCTGGATGGTAGGAATGGTATACTCTCTCTCCTGTGTCAATCACAGTGAAACTAACCAATCGTCAGAGTCTGTGAATTCACGTAAGCAAAACAGGGTGTATAACTCTTTCTTTCGAGTGTGTTATGCTGCCCTGTTATGCAGCATGAGCAGCAGTTCCAAAAGACACATTTGGCTGGCTTCAAGGGTCTCAGAGGAAACGCACGTAATGCTGCGTTCAACTCAAAGTCGCAACTTGTAATTCCCCACCTCCAACCAGTAAAAGCCAAAGAAAATCACTCCTCAACATGAAATTCCAGCTCGTCAACTTGCGGTTGTCTTCTCAACTACGAGTTCCTTCCCTGTTTACGGAATGACGTCAAGTTAACATGGCTGCGCGAAAGGCATCAGAAATAAACATAGGAACACTTCTTACCTTTAAATGAGTTATGCTGTATATACAAGCGTTTGCTTTAGATCAGTCAACATACAGACATAGCCACTTGCTAAATCTAAAACACTGACTATACAGTTTGCTGTTTAAGGAGGAAAATATAAATCATTCTGACAAAAGTAAAACATTTTACAAAGCATGCATCCATGCTTTTTTTTCACTTCTCAAGTCGAATGTACCAAGGTGGAAAAGGATGTCATGCAAATTATGATTTATAAGGCGAGTCGAATGCAGCATTAGCCTTTATCCTTCCCTATTATTAGCTGTCATATGATAGAGAAGAGCTGGCTGGTGGGTGGGAATTGGTGCGAAAAATGGAAAAAAAGTTGAAAATTGTGTGCATAATGGAGGTGTAGTTCCCAAAAGGATAGGCAACTGCATATATAATGAAAGCACTTGGTGTTAAGTAGCTCAGATGGCTGCTTGAGCAACTCCAGACCAGTAGGAGTCAAAGCTTGTGGTCTCGGCTAATTGCCCCCTTTAAAAAAAAACAACAAAAAAAAACATGAAAACAGGACTTTCCCAAATCAAAGTCAAACCTGATGCGAAAGTGGAAAAAAAAACAAAACAAAAAAAAAAACACATTGTCAAGTAAGTCTACGTGTGTAAGCAAGTCTGGAGCAGTGTAAGCACAGACCAAAAAAAAAAAAGATTCAACAACAACCACAACAACAACAACAACAACAACAAAGATGGCTGAAGCAAAGGATCAGGTCCACTGGTAAGCAGAAGATTGAGAGGTTGTTACTTCAGTAACACTTTCACAGCTTTTCTAGCCTTTGATGAGTGAGAGGTATCTCAGTTACAATCACCTTCCGCCTCTTCGGATCTCTCTCCCTCTCCGATCCTCATCAGTACTTGTCCTACTACTCGTTTGTATCGACTAGAAAAATAAACACTTGTGGATGTTCACTCACTCCAGTCCAGTATGGAAGAATAAACAAATTGATATGTACCGTGGTGTGATAAACTAAATAAAAATTTTCTTTTCTACCAGAAGTATATAAACAGCTTCTAAAGGAATGAGCATTTGCTTTGAGGATTTGTTTATGGCCTATAAAGGAGCAAGCATGTGTCCTGCAAAAGACCTGCTTACAGCAAGCCTTCATCTACTACACATTAATAACCATCGCCTCATAAAAACCAGACTGTCTAAACAAATTTTCTACAAATTCATAAACACACAACAAAGTCCCGGCCGTTTTACTAGCCCACATGAGAAACTCCTAACGAGACTGTTAATCAAAGGCAGGCATGTGTGGGAACTTGATTAAACTAAATGACGCGTCCTGCCTTCCCTTCAGCTGTCTGCTTTCAGCCTGGGCCTGCCAAGGGCTCGAGTCTCAACGCCTTCCACCACACCAGCCTAACAATCGGCAGTGCACATTTGAAAACAGAAACGCCCTGTGCATTAGAACAGGAATGGAAAGGCCAGTTGGACTGGTCCTCCTGGGTGATGCTAGGAGGCAGATGGCCTTGAATGCTCATATGGGGCCATTTAAGGCATCTCTGATAACTGCTGAGGTCGAGGCTTTGAAGAGGATATGCTGAGCTCTGAACTCTACTGCATGCAAAACGTCCTTACAACCCATCCTCGACCGACCTCACCGAACCACACCGGACCCGACGTGACACACCCACACACACACACACACTGTGTGTGTGTGTGTGGCTATAACGATTAAAGGAAAAGTAAACAGGTTGTGCTTAGGAATGCTGCCGGTTTAAGGCCCTTAGTCACAGCCAACGGGAACTGGATACTGGCAAAGTGTGAGGAACGCTGCAACACCCCTTTGAGAACTCCCTTTTACAAAGCCTCTCAGTCTGCTGGCTTACACATGGGCATGTATGGCGCATTTCATACTTTTTCCTCCTCCAACACACCCGAATCAACTCCTCAACAAATTACTAAAGTATTTATGAGCCGAATCAAGTGTGCTGGAGCAGGGAAAACACCAAATTACCCAATATTGTATTGGAATTGGGAAACATTGGATTTACAGAGATACAGCTACATCCTGGCCTCACAAAACTGTACTGGGTTCTTATGTCTATCTCTTTGCACCCCCTAAATACTCTCTCTCTCTCTCTCTCTCTCTCTCTCTCTCTCTCACACACACACACACACACACACACACACTCCTGTACAAAATCTTAATACCAGGGAAAATATTACAAGTATTCGCATTTTGCACTGGTGGATTGTAACCAGGTTGTAAGAACTGCTTCAAATGCCAAAAGAAGAAAAAGGAGCAAGAGACAAAAAAAAAAAAAAAAACAGAGATTGAAAACTAGGGCTAGGGTTAGGGTTTATTGAAAACTGCATTGAAACTCAAACAGGCTGTTCATCAGCTGATCAAAAGTTTAAGACCATAGCCCAAAAATACCCACAACAGAACTAAAAGNTCGGCATGCTTGATGCAGCTGTTTCCAGGAGGCTGGTGGAAACGTTGCTCCATGTGGTGAAGATGGCTTCACGAAGGACATCCACAGTCTGGAACTGATGTCCATTTTTGTCAACTTCCCTTGCCATCCATCCCCAAACATTCTCAAGGGGATTTAGATCAGGGGAACACGCAGCGTTGTCCTGTTGAAAGACCCAGTCATTACCACACAGACGAGGGCCCTCAGTCAAGAGGGATGCCTGCTGCA
>CM074969.1:10506986-10520286 GCA_037577455.1 Pangasius macronema
CAGGACCATCCAGGTTACATTTTTTCTCATCCGAGAATAAGACTTTCCTCCATCTTTCAGTGTCCCATGTTTGGTGCTCCCTTGCTAATTCCAGAGGGGCAAGTTTGTGGTGTGGGAGGAGTCGTGGCTTTCAAAGACATTTTTTGTTCTTTAAGAGCTTCTCTCGCAGATGCCGTCTTATGGTTATTGGGCTGCAGTCAGCATCAGTAAGGGCATCAGTAATATATATATATATATATATATATATATATATATATATGTAAATAATGAGAGAGAGAGAAAGAAACATGAGGGTTTTGCCTCATCATGTGCATTTAAAACTTTCCCTCATCAGTTTCTGACTCATGATCTTAATCTAGATCCTCCATCATCGGTGAAATGTGACCTCTACAGTGTAATCACACTGAACCTTTCTGCTGCATTGCTCTTGGAATTGCTGACAAGTAGGGAAAACGCCACACTGTGAAAATTACTCAAGCTTATCCATCACTGACTGCTGAAACACACACTGTTCTCAGAACCTCCAGGTGGCCTGGATGACACCAATCATTTTCCTGGTGATAAGACATTTCAAATCTGGCTATTGTAGTAAGCTCTAAATGTGCTCCAATCTTTCACACAGCCTTATGATCAGACTTCCTAAGGGAAGTGATGCAGGATGACCATTGTCGGTGTGACTCACAATGAGCTGTCCAGAGGTGGCCTGGTGATTAAGACACATTAGGGAACTGTACAAATGTGGAACAAGACTCAGACACCAAGCTGAGGGGCCACAAGTTCACTCAGCTTAACATTACTTTACTTTACACGGCAACAGATCAGTTATTTAAATTAGTTCCAGATATGCAAAGACATCACAAAACCATTTGTAGTAGCATTTAAAACCAAGACTCTGAGTAATCCTGTATTCCTGGAGGTTGAACATTTTCAGGCATTTGGCATCTACAAACTACAAACTTTTCTGCTCAACAAATGAACCTTTGTAAACGACACAGGGCATTTATAAAATACATTAAATATGCTGGCCTCCCACTTTCTTATAAAGCTGCTTCTTCTACTTGATAGATGTGTTAAGTCAGCATATGCAAATCCAGGCCTGATGTGCTGTTGCGATTGAGGTTGCGATTGAGGTCATGTGCAAAAACATGAAAACAGTAGTTATATGTGTTTGGGTGGAAATAAACAGAATGAGGATTTGTTCTGTAGCACACACAGGCTGGATTCTCCCTCGAGGCATAACCACAATATTTTGCTTCTTAGTGCTAACAAGGAACGATGATCATTACATTGTCTGGTGTTCAGAGGTTAAAGACACAATAGCAAGATCTCATCTTATTTTTAGCTTGAGTAAGCTCAGAAGTAGTAAGTCAGACACAATACAATTTTATTATATTAACAATATACAGTATAATGTCATATACTGTTGCATCACTAACCAGAATTTATCTGCAGTATATTAATAACTGTCATTATAATTCATATATTCTCCCACATATGGACATAAACATCTGTATATTATGTAAGAAATAAAACATGATAAGGCTTCCTGTTACAGGAAAAAAAAAAATTAACAACAGGTTGGTGTGATACAGCCTGACAAAGAGTACTTACCGTTACCACCAGGAAGTTGATTATTTTCCAACTTTTTAATCTGTTTATTACTAGTCTGAGATTATGTGGAGCATTCACCAGAGAGGTCTCTGTGAATTAGCTGTTAAAATAGAAACAAGAATTAATATAAACTGGATTACTGCTGTCAGGGCTGCTCTTATACAAAATTAATCAACAATTTCTGACCAATCGGATTTGAGAACAGCACTACAGTATAAAATCATACAAGGGACTGTTGGCCACTTGAATTCTTTAGTTAAGTGCTCCTTTAAAAAAAAAAAAAAAAAACAATTTGTTGTTTCAAATCTGTGCTTTGTTTCACTCTCAAGAAATTTTGGTGCCATTTTTTTTTTACATTTTTATCGCAATGCAAAGCCATTTTCCCTCAACCTCGCCAACTTTCAACCTCGCCAACTTCAGTCCAGGTTTTCCACAACTGCTGTAGAAAGCTGCATTCAAATTTTTCTACCAGTTGACAACCAAAACACCAAAACTCTCAAACCAAACTAAACCAAACAATGACAATTTCTATACATAGGAGACAGAAGGGAGATGGTACAAAGGAACCTTGCAGATTTCCTGCAGATGAATCTCTAAAATATCTGGATTTCTGTAGAGCAACCTAATCACAGGCAGAGTTCATCTGGTCAAGTTTGCCTGGAAAGATGTAAATAATGACGGCTGCAATCCATTACGGGCAGAATCAAACTGTCACATGACTATCTTAGCAGAAATCTAACATCAAAGGTGCAGACCCTTAATAGGAAATCATAGTTTAATCCATGCAATCTTCTACATATCTGGGACCATACTTGGGACTGGACAGTCTGGCTTTTAGGATGATGATGCATTTCATTTCAGAAACCATGATGCACCAAAACAAGGTGGAGATGCAAATCATCTGTCAAATGTTGGTACAATACTTCCCAGTACGTCTAAGTGGTGTGTCACAGGAAAACCAGTTAATCAGTCATGACTGCAGTTCACTGCAGCGCCTGTGTGGTTTGATCAAGCAAAAACTACATGCTGAAAGCAGAACAATTCGAGGTATTTCACGTACAAGGTTGTCCAACCTATGAACTGTGGATAAGCGGGACCGATTATTTTGCCTACTGCAGGCAAAGACAGAGAATAACCATAATAAATAATAATCAACTGACTGGTTGAAGATCCAGAGCTGCGTTCCTCCAAGAGCAACACCTTTCCCTGAAGAAAAGCTCCTCTGCAGGACACATTCAAAAGCCTACATTGTGTTTTTTCAATTTTTCCATTTGAGACAAGGATATGCCAACCTTTGTTACAAATCGAGAACAACAGTGCAGTAAATAAAACAGTTGTAAGGACGCTGTTTTAACTTCTCTGTCTCTAGAAGGAGCAATAAGGCTGTATCTCTGTCCAAAATGAGACAGGAGAGAATACAGACCATATACCATTTCTGTTATTCCATTATGAAACATGGGGTTTTATGGTTTGGCTAGAAGGAATGCTACCATAATCTCTTCCAGAATATGGCTAGCTTGACTTAAAAGAGAAGAAGGAGAGCAGCAGAGTAAAAGCTGTGCAGGAAAACGCCATGAAATAAGAATCTCTATGTCAGGAGAGAGGACATAAACATTATGGATACACAGTGTGGAACCATATGTAGCATGTAGCATAGAGTACGCAGGGGAAAGGTTACTGGCTTTACATCAGAAAAGAACTAAAAACGCATACTTAAATACTTACGTATTAGTTTTAGTCTATATGAGGCTTCGTTTTAAAAAATACGTTTTAAAATACAGTAGGACTGAGAGAAGTGTTATTCCAACGTTATCCCTTTGGTCATTGAACAATAATGGTTTGGCTCCAAAAAAGAAAAACGCTAGGCTTGAATTCAGTCTGATTCATCAGATATCCAAGAAGCTTACTGAAGCCTGGAACTGTTTTAGGGAAGAAGACCAAGAAAAACTTACATAATTGGTCAAAAAATGGTCGCAAAAAAATATGGCATCTCAGCTCTAGTGCTTCATGAATGCCACAGCTCAGACACAGAGGCTGAATTCCTCTTTAGCCTATTGGCAGAAAGAGGCAGAATGCACAAACTAAGTTTTGAAAGTGTGTGTGTGTGTGTGTGTGTGTGTGTGTGTGTGTGTGTGTGTGTGTGTGTGTATTGTGGGGAGATGGGGGAGCCCTCCCCACTGGAGCTCTTAATGCTAAACATATGCTGCCTTACTGACCTACTATTCAGCATCCGGAGAAAGACACAGAGAAGGAGAAAAAGAAGACTTAAAAGACAGAATGTGCAAACCTTCTGCTTGTCGTCCCAGACAGCCCATGTGACTACTTTTTTCACACACCAAACAGTAATTCTATCTCAGTTTGGCCCACATTTGCTTTTAGGAAGAAAAAAAAAGAAGGACAGGAAGACTGCAGTTGTTTGGTTAGCGCTGGTGAAAGTGTGTGACCTTCATGCATGGTTATCTGCACCCCTGTGAAGGTCATATTAGTCTTAAGCTCTGTACACAGATGTGGATCCCATCTCTCAGTGACGCACCACTGTATCCAAGGACTACTTCTGGTTTTGTAGAACAAAGCAAAATGAACGAATACAATGTGCTGCGTTGAACGTCTAGGTGTCTTGTGTTTGGAGAAAGTCTGCTCCTCAGTTTGTCACAGACTCAGGAGTTTCAGTCACTGATGTGGCCGCTGGATTTATACTAGACATGGACGTTAAGCATTACCTCCGAGTTGGAAACCGACTCCATTTCCTTTGGGTTTCTATCATCAAAATGAGGACGTTTGTTGAGGAGACGCCAACGCAAAACTGTAGTCAAAACAATAATATCTCTTCTGAGTTAGCGAATTCTGGAGTCCCTGATTGCCATTTTTGCACTATAGCAAAGAAGTGTAGTTCTCTGAATGGACTCTACAAAACGGACTATCCTCTTTGAGGGGAAAAAAAATTTTCACCAGGCAGACAAGAACACCATCACTTTCAGTGTTTTTTTTTTGTCATGTCATTCAATACACTTTAACAAACACTAACCTATGACACATACGGAAAGGAAGAGATGTTGACTAAGATTACGTACACGGTTCACACCTAGACAGGAGTAGAGCGCATTAGCGATGCACTACCTAACTTGTTTAATGAGTGCAGGCCTGAAGGAAAAACCAGTTCTGCAGGTGGCCAAGCTCTTAAAGCAACTGTTGAACTGCATGGATGAGACGGATGGACTGGCTTAACCTGCTCTGTGGTGGGTGCAAAGAGACCAAACGTGAAATATAGCAGCGATGGACAGGAATAGCAGAATGTGACGCTCTGGAGCTGGAGTCATTTGTAACAGCAACATAATCAGAAAGAATAAAGACTATATCCAAAATGGATATTATGCAACCGTGTGGTCTGGGGATAAGCTATAAACCAGCCATCTGCATTAAGCCTAGATATACGTTCCTAAAATGTGCCAAGGAGCAAATGCAGATGTTCTGTGAAAAAAATCGATTCCACGTAGCTTTGCACAGGGAACAGAAATCCAAATTCTGTATAGCCTACCCTGTTACCAGAACTAGACTGCCAATGACTGATGTCATCTTCCACTCATCTATATCTCTCTATCTATCCATCCATCCATCCATCCATCTGTAAACAAAAAGCATGCGAACAAAAAGCATGGTGTACAAGTTACGGTCTTATAGCCACATTCATTCTGATGTTCCATCTGTGAGATCTGAGACTGGTACAACAGCTTATAGTTATAGACCCACATCATCATGGACTGACGTAAAAGCTATTTTTATGAAAAATGTGAAGTATGATTGTCTCAAAATGATTATCGTTAAACATAAACAAACAAACGAACGAACAAACAAAGGAAGGAAGGAAGGCAGAAGCAGCATGAAACTGGACTTGAAGACTGCTATAAGACATTTTTAATGAAAAAATTACACACACACACACAGATATACACACATACATATATACATACACACACACACACACACACACACACACACACACAGACACACACACACATACATACATACATACATATATATATATATATATATATAAAACAGAGAAGAGAAGAGAAGAGAAGAGAAGAGAAGAGAAGAGAAGAGAAGGCACAACAATAGCAAACCTGACACCAAGCAAGTCTAAGGCTTTTTTTTCCCCCTCCACAGAACTGGGTACTGAATTCAGTAAGACACCTGAATAGTCCATTCAGTGATCCTGAAACCCTCACGCCCCCTCCTCACTCCCAAACAGTATCTCACTTTTCCTCAACTGTGGTCCTGATAGTCATTCAGACAGTAAAACTAGTGGGAAAATAAAGCCTGTTTAACCTGTTTACTTAATTTATTATTCTTATTTCATAGTAAAACAATCAGGGTTATATAGTTAGTTCAATCTTCATCCAATGTGGCTAATAAATAAATGTAAGAATTATGGCACTGGGCATTTTTTAATGTACACATATACACATGTATATATAAAAATTTGGCGTGTAGTTTTTTTTTTTTAGCAGGAACAGGAACAGATTCATGCGTCAGATGTTTCCTGGCCAGATTCCGAGCACAAAGCCAAAGACACACCAGCAGGTGAGTGATAAAGGTAACTCACCATAGTTACAGCTGTGACAGATAGACACCTTCCACCAGTCCGCTTCACTGCTTTAACTTCACAGAGTATCCTTTGTCTGTATCCCTGTCGCAGAAACACAACTCCACTGTGTGTGTGTGTGTGTGTGTGTGTGTGTGTGTGTGAGTGAAGCAGAAGCTGTCCGAAAGTCCTTTGAAAACCGTAAAAATGCGTCTGAGTTTGTCCTCAGAGCTCCATGTCGGGCAGCAGGTTAGCAGTTGCTAAGGCTGCGCTGTATCTCAGTGAGCCCAGGCGCTGGGGAGAGCTCACTTCACCGCGCTGCTGACGGCATCCACATGACGTGACCACTCCATACATGGTAAAGCGCTGCACCCGACTGACCAATAGGAGGCGCTGTCGGTTTGTTGTTGTTTTAAGCCTGACTATAATGAAACACTGAACGGGAGCAATTTATCTGTGGATAATTAAAGCAAGACACTATATGTGTGTGTGTGTGTGTGTGTGTGTGTGTGTGTGTGTGTGTGTGTGTGTGTGTGTGTGTTGGGGGGGTCATTATTTTTTAAACAGTAGACTTTATAAAGAAGAATCACAATAAATATTTGCCATTTGATATTCTTACAAGTATTTTTGTACTGTAAGTTATACACACACACACACACACACACACACACACACACACACACACACACACACACATTTATTTATGCAAATGAGGCTTAATATGCATAAATTCAAATACTTAACAAAACCAAAAATCTCTTGTTTTGTTGTTAGAATCAAAACATTTTTCACTGTGAAGACAGTGTAAAAAATAAAGTATAGTAAAAGTTTAAAAACTTACAATAACCTAGTTGTAAGTGTGCACACCCCTAAACTAATCCTGAAGCATCCATGTTATTATATTACATTATATTACACCACTCAATCTTTTTGGATAAGAGTCTATCAGCATGGCTTATCTTGACTTGGCAATATTTTCTCATTCTCATTCTCATTCTGCACAGCCTGCTTCAGGTCACCCCACAGAGTTTTAGTTGGATTCAGGTCTGGGCTCTGGCTAGGTCATTCAAAAACACTGATCTTCTTTTGGTTAAGCCATTCCTTGTCGATCTGGATCTACTTTGGGTCATTGCCGTGCTGAAAGGTGAAATTCCTTTTCATCTTCAGCTTACTAGCAGGCACCTGAATGTTTTGCATTAAAAT
This sequence comes from Pangasius macronema, assembly GCA_037577455.1. Classification (NCBI taxonomy): domain Eukaryota; kingdom Metazoa; phylum Chordata; class Actinopteri; order Siluriformes; family Pangasiidae; genus Pangasius; species Pangasius macronema. Next base: position 10,514,383 of record CM074969.1, read on the forward strand.
CAGCTGGTATTTGTAGCTATTCATGATTCCCTCCACCATGAAAAAAGCCCCAGTGTATGGTGTACACACTTATGCAGAAAGGTTATTGTAAATTCTTTAGTTTTTCTATTTTTCCCCAAAATGTTTCTGATTATTTTTCACTTCATTTTTATACGTTGTAATTTCACAGAGTGGGAGAAGTTCATGATTATCATGTGGGAGAAGTTCGGACATGATTTATCTTGGTTTAATTTTTTTCATCACAAAAACTTGCCATTTTAACAGGGGTGTGTTGACTTTTTATATCCACTCTATCTATCTATCTATCTATCTATCTATCTATCTATCTATCTATCTATCTATCTATCTATCTATCTGTCTGTATGTATGTATGTATGTCTCTCTATCTGTCTTACACACAGTATGTCTCTCTATCTGTCTTACACACAGTATGTCTCTCTATCTGTCTTACACACAGTATGTCTCTCTATCTGTCTTNGTTTTCTACCTGTCAGGCTATCTGTGTGTCTTACATATACATATACATGTTTATTGTCATATAACATCTACTACTGGAAAAGAACCAAATACACAAATACAAGGCAGAGAAACACTGGCTGAAAATGAATAAAAGAATAAGAAAGAATAAAAAAACATGTGTCAAGAATAAACCAGACTATTATGAGACATATTAACCTTATGTGGTCAAGGAAAGTGTGAACACATGAAATGAAGACATTTACACAGTTTACCACTGAATGGATGTTATATGACTTAAGAAGATTCATAGGTAATGTATTGTCCTGGGTTTCCAGGAATAAGGCCTACTAAAACATTTAATTATGTAGGTAACACCTGTGGGTTGTTTTTGTTGTTGTTGAATTTCTGGACATTGCCTGTTTGTCCTCTTACCATTGGGGAATCACTACAGGTCCATCCACACACTCACAACAAGACTAAGGAGAAGCTTCTTCCCCAGAACTGATCCTGGTGTACAGTATATGGCCCATGTGCTCCTCCCAAACACCACCATCCCTGAGGCTGAAGACAAAGACTAGTAAAGACTACTACTACTATACATACCTTGGTTCTATTCTCATTGTTTACATGACTTTTGCACACCTGACATTGATGTAGCATCTACACAGTGGTATTTGCACTAATCCAGCTTGCAAAATCTGTACTCTATGCTTGCTGTTGATTTGCAGTGAAACTGCTCCTACATACATGTACTACTACACAACATGTAAACATGGTTCTGCAAACATCAGTGCTATATCTCCTAGGTTTGCACAACCTCATGCTCACACTGACTGTTTTGCACTACCTCATCTTGATACTATTGTTGTATGCACTATGAACTGTATATTGTACACTTGTTCACCATTTCTTCTTCTTTGTATTATATAGTGCATTTTAATTTTATTTTCCTTTATAATACACGTGTCATCACGTTGTAACTGCGTGTTCGTCAGATTGCTGCTAAACTAAATTTCATTTCCTGTGCAATGACAATAAAACAAATCTTATTGCCTGCTAACGGAAAAGCCTTCAAACTCTTCAGCCAAGTGAATGTGAATATAAATATTGATATAACAAATCCGAGGAGGGATCTGGATGCTGATTTTAATGAAACACTACAAAACCATGGCAGTGAAAGGAATAAAACTAGCAAAATAACAGCAAAGGACTAGGCTAGGCTACGCTAGACTAGACTAGGCTGGGCTGGACTAGGCTAGGCTAGAAAACATCAACAGGAATACACACTACCAACAGTAACACAAATATAACAGCATAATGCTCAACAACAGGGGGGGAGACATGAAGAGTTATATGGGAGAACTAATAAGGGGGAGCACAAAACAGGTGTGTACAAACACAGGAAGTGAAACAGACAACAAAGGAAGAAATTGAAAAATGTGAGTGAGGGTGACCTCTGGCAGTATGTGTGGGAATTGTCCATGACATGATTAAAGCATTTGAATCTATTGGATTGGATTCCATTTCCAATATTACTCACTTCTTTTTAATTTGAGCTCTAGTGTTTTGACTTGCCTTTGTCCTTAGTAAATGCCATGGTGAGTGATCTTCACATTTCCTTTTGTGCATTAGAATGAGGTTCCTCCATAGGGTTACTGGGTTACTTCCTGTGACAGGCTGATGAGCTCAGCAATCTGGGAGAACATTGGAGTAGAGACCAATTGAGATGAGGTGAGCTGGTTTGGGTATCTTACATGGATGCCTCCTAGTCGGCTCCCACTAGAGCTCACTGGACAGAGACCTTGGGACAGATCCAGGACTGGCTGGAGAGATTATATCACACAGCTGGCATGAGAACATCTGGTGATCCCGCTGGAACCAGGAATAGAGATGTCTGGGCTGAATTTCTCAGCCTGATCCCTTTCCCAAGGGAAAGTAGAAGGTAAATGAATAAATGTTTTTTTTCACAGTGTTCTTTGCAATATTGTCTTACATGTAACCATTGATACTCAGCTGAAATCAACAACTCTTTTGAAAGACCATTTACTCTAAGCTTGTATTAATCATATAGTCTTATGTCCTTTCAGAAGGATATCACTGGATAACATTTTAGTGCACTGGATTAAGACAACAATAAGAGTAGTACCTGTGTATATTCTTAGGATTTTAACAATATGATGGTATAATGTACAATCACCACTGCATTATGCACAAAGAACTGCCTTATGCTTTATATGTGGACACAAGTGATAAAAGAAAAGGAGACTGTATGTTGATAAAAACCTTATAGTGAGTGGACATAAAACTGAAGTAACTGAATAGCTGAAAACGGCTCACTGGTCAGTTTCAAAAGCATGTCTGGGTTTACACTGGTGGGGGATAAATAAAAGAAGTCACTATATCATTGTAGACTACTTAACTGCTGTTGTAATTGTTGTTTAAACACAGACTGAAATGCTCTAATCCCCTTATATGTAACAATTCCTGTAATGGTGGCTCTTGTGTGAACTGCTGTTGTGATATTTATAAGGAAAAAGACTGAAATTTCAGCAGGTAAGAACTTTGTGAAACACACACACACACACACACACACACACACACACACACACACACATATATATATATATATATATATAAACTCTCCACATAGCATAGCCTCATAGCGTCCATTTAATGATGATATGATATTTAAAACATTTTAATAATGTTTATTTATTGATTGATTGATTGATTTATTTATTTATTTATTTTACAGCATATAGGGCTATGCACCTACAAAAGTTGGGAATTTATGCATTTTTTGGCTTTTAAAGTTTACAAAGATAAAAAAAATTGCTTAAATGAATGATTTGTGTTACTTAATATTACTTATGTCTACTGAGAAATAATCAGTATAAAGTTGATGCATGATGAGTTATTATCCCTGTGAAAGTTAAATTGATGATTTATTCAGAAATTTAAGTCTAATTAATGCTGCTATCTATTGCTCACCTTCTTTTAGGATTATACCCACATTTTGTGACTTGGAGACTGAGGCAGAGCCACCGTCACTGCTGCATGTGGAAAACAACTCCATTTACCTGATCAGGACACTGCTGACCTGCAAGGATCTGTTGGGAGCTGTACAGTGTAGAGGAATGCTCTTGGGTCTCCTCCTGTAACCAGTATACCATAGACCGGCATACAAAGTTCCATCCTTGTCATTGGTTGAGGGTTTTTTTTTGTTACTTTAGAATATTTTTGACAAATATTTATTTATATTACTAAAAAATCCCATGCTTTAAAATCTTCACGTCAAGTCATTGTTGTTATAAATGCCTGAAAAGTTTGTATTGTGCTACAAAAATACCAAGGAGTTTAGAGAATTTAGAAAGCGCAGCGCTGTCGATATCACGTGCAGGTTACAGTCTGGCATGCTGACGCTGCAGCAGAGTTGGTGTAGCAATATGTTCAAGTTATAGGCACAAAACAGTTGTGATCCAGCAGATGGCTCTAGCGCATAAGGAATATTAATTTATTCTCAGGCTTGTCCAGCAGTTGGAGCTTCTCTCAGTTTAAGATCCACCTGTGAATGAATTTATCAGTTTATCCAAGGACATGCCAATAAATCCTACAGATATAAATGATGAGGCTGATTTGTTAGGAGAACCCAGTGTGTAAAAATATATCTGCATCATGACAGGTTAAAGATGTGTAAAAAATAAATAAATAAATAAATAAATAAATAAATAAAAAGATCTTACACAGTTTTTGCTCTATATGTGGCAGTGTACAATTTTTGGCAATATTCTTATGCTTTCAAACATGAAATACTAAAGTATCACAGTTCATTTTCATTCAGTGATTGGGCTAAACGCTGACTTTAGCCGTGTCAGCTATCAAGCAGATAATGCTATGCACATTAACAACATTTTACACAGGAGAGGTATCTGTTCCATATGACATACTGTAAGTAACATATACAAATGATATAGTCAAAAGAGAGTTCAGTTCACTTTCTAAACATTTTAACATTTGCGAGCTCTCAGACCGTTTGCTGTTCATAATTTCTTCAGAATTGTGATCCCAGCTATAATGATAAATTATGGATTATATAACTCAAAATGCTTAAGAAACAGAATTGTAGTGAAACCAACTCATGCTTGTTGTCTCAGAGGTCATTATGATGCTCATGTACTGTAAGTGGTTGGTAAAGACAGAATGCATGCATAGACTACATACATTTCAATAACAATATACAGGAACTATATGTGCTATTAATGTGTCTATTAGCCTTTTCTCTGTGAAATGACATAAGATTGCAGCTATGGATGGACAGCAAGCTCTTCAGCCATAAAGCAAAGATAAAGTAGACTGGGACCACTTTGTTTTCACAAGACACAAATCACATGAATTTACAAAATAAACCACAAATGCACACAAATGTACTGTAATCTGTACTCAGACCATCTCTACAGCTGAACCATTGATATAAGACCACATATAGACTACCAGAATGCTTAAACAGACCTAAAACGGCCTTCTTTGTCCATCAAGTGAGAAGGAATTGTGTTAATATTTGTTCCAGAAAGAGTTAGATCTGTTACAGGAGACTCTATATATACTACACAACCCACATCTGGGGATTTGATGGATTTCTTTGCCACACCGTTCACCTCAGGAGTAGCAGTGGCTGCATATACAAGTGCACATCAGAGAGGACACGGGAGTTAGGAAGTCCACTCAGCTGTCAATGTCATGGTCATTTCATTCTTCTTTAAAGTCATCGTCAAGCAGTGTATCCATTTACAAAATTAATAAAGTAAAAACTGCTCCACCACAGCACCAGTTCACGAATTTGTATTACTACCGTTAGCATAACACACAAGATACACCCATACACACACGCACATGCACACACATGCACTTCATGCACACATGGACGCGAGCACACACGCACACACACACACACACACACACACACACACACACACACACACACACACACACACACCCACTTGCAGGGTGAGATGGAGTATATGAGTCAGTTAACAAGTAAACTCGCATGCAATGACTTCCGCCTTCTGAGGACCATAAAAAAAAAGCTGCAAAATTTCCATAGTTTTCTCACTTCTGTTTTTTTTTTTTTTTACACAATGTAAAGAGCAGTAATGGCACTGCAGGGTTTCGTCCTCCTGCTTATTTTTCTTAGTAAATGCCTTGGTAAGTGGATTTCTTACTTTCTTTGTGTATTATCATATTAGCCTATTTTAGATATTGTTATATTCTTTTGTACAAGTTTTAATAATCATTTGAAATAAGATAGATAAGTCATACTCTAGTACGAGAGTAGTGTTTTAAAGAAAATCTTTCTTTCTAAAACATTTTGGGAAATTAAACTTGTCTTAGACATATAGACTGATGTTAGTCAGCATGTTAGGCTAATAAACTTTAATGACGTCTTTT
>CM074969.1:10547538-10571584 GCA_037577455.1 Pangasius macronema
CACTGGGTCTGATAGGTTTAGATGCTACGCCTCCTTCACTGGGTCTGATAGGTTTAGATGCTACGCCTCCTTCACTGAGTCTGATAGGTTTAGATGCTACGCCTCCTTCACTGGGTCTGATAGGTTTAGATGCCATGCCTCCTTCACTGGATCTGATAGGTTTAGATGCTACGCCTCCTTCACTGGGTCTGATAGGTTTAGATGCTACGCCTCCTTCACTGGGTCTGATAGGTTTAGATGCCATGCTTCCTTCACTGGGTCTGATAGGTTTAGATGCCATGCTTCCTTCACTGGGTCTGACCGACCCAGAGTCCACGCCTTCTTTCCTGTGACTAACGGGCATCGAGGCCACGCCTTTGTTTTTTTGCACAGAGAGGGAAAGTGAATACACGGGAGAAATGCACAAAGCCATGGGAAATTAAGCAGCCATATGATAAACATGGAGCCTGGTGAAATGAAGATTTGTATACTGACCTCTTAGAACGTGTGTCGTGTTATGACTTTAAATCTTTCTTAAATCCGACCTTTACGTAATAAAACTGGTTTTGGAATTTCCCACGTTAGGTGTTGTATTACAGACATTTGCCATAGCTGTGTCACCTCACCCTTTCCAGCATGGCCTTGAAACATGAACCGAATAAATTCAGTGTCTGTGATGCTGTGGAAATTAATAAACGAGCAGCGGCGTCAGGCTCCTGTTTTCCTGGAAGTTTCAGCTTGGTACTTGAACAGGCTGGTTACGCTGCAGTCGTACGTGAAACATCAGTCTGCTCTGAAAGCTCTAGGCTTTTAGGCGTTCACTCCTTATAATTAAACAACACAGCTTGGATCTTCCCTGTTTCCAAAATAGACACAGGCCATATATTTTTGCTCGTGTAGCTAAAATGTAAACACATGGATTCCACCTAAATACTTTTACCACACTTCTGATGACTGCATTGGCAGCCTTGCCTCGCCGGTTATAGTGCTGTTGTTATTATATCAGCCAATGATGTGCCATATATATAGCGGGTTAAAATACCCGTGCTGTTGATATCTGCTGTAAGATGCTGTTATTGGTGTGAAAGAGGAAGGACAGTTTTAGTAATAGCCTATAACTCAGAGATGTTAAATTTATCTCAGTTCAAAGGAGAAAACGTTGTCACTTCTATCGCCAATGCTCTCTACTCATTCTTAATGATGCAAGAATTGATTTTAGGTTCCTGTCTGGTCTGCATTAGAACTTGGTCTACACAGAGTAGCAGGTGTCCACACAGAGAACAGCAGCTGGCTCTTCAATACAGAACGCACAATGCCCATTTATGGTCATGTCTTTGGCCTTAGTCTAGCTTTCTTTTAGAAATTTGCTTTTCATTAATCACATTACGTTTGCCTTGGCTGCCTTGGATGGCACATGTAAGTCATTCCATCAGTCCAGAGATTGAACAGCAGTGTGTGTTAACCAATGGATATTTCAGGTCTGTTTATCCTAGGTTTGTTTGGTTAAACTATCATAGGTCCATTTTTCAAGTTAGATTAACTGCATATGCCATCTCAGTGTGACTGAACTAGAATAATTGAGCAAGATTGAACAAGAAATAGGGATGTAAACGTTGAAGGTTCAGTGATCTGACTGAGTAATATTGACCATAATTACACACCCATAGGCTCTTTACCATAGCTAGTAAGACAGACGGATTCATAAAACACACTTGAGGCTGATGTAGTCGTGCCCTAATGGTCCGAGAGTCGGACTTGTAACCCGAAGGTGAACCGGAAGGTCGTGGGTTTGAGTCTCGGGTCCGGCAGGGATTGTAGGTGGGGGAGTGAATGACCAGCGCTCTCTGCCACCNAATGCAGAGCACAAATTCTGAGTATGGGTCACCACACTTGGCCACAAAGTCACTTCACTTCACTTCACTTCACTTTCAGGTACCGTCAGAAAGATGAATTGTGTTTAATACTATTGTGATGAATAATATTTCATACTGTTTGTTTGTACAGTTCTCACAGAAGTGTTATTTGAAGTTTTAACTGAAGTGATAACTGTTGTTGGACTACATGTAAGTTGAGGTCTGTACTATTTTCAGTATAGCGCGAATCAGAAGGCATCCTGTTTTATGCTTCAGTAATGTGTAACATTTTGGAGAAAGGTTACAGCTATTGCACTTTCTTCCGTGTCAGAGTACGTTCTTTACTCCTAACAGCAGCATGCAGTCACTGTGTGATCTTTATCAAGTCTGCTTCTCTATCATAGCTTTCCTGTAAAGGCAACTGAACTATCCTCATTTGATAGTGTCTTTTATAGGGCATATGTATTTATTTTATAGGAAACTTTTAAATTATTTGCTTTATTGTTCTTTGTTTTGCCATCTATTACGTTTTCTGCAAATTGGAACTGTCACATTTATGCTTCCTCTTAATATCATATATATTTTTGGCAACAGGGTCATGTTCACACTTCCCATGCTCTTCCAGCGTTCAGTGTTGTTTCAGTAACCAAATATTGCTAAGGAAATAAAACTATATATAAGTATCAGTATCAAATGCTTGTAATGTAATGTTCGCTTTAACCAGTTCCCACTACTGTAGGTGTCACTCTGTCAGCTCTCTGACTCTAGAATATGAAGCCAGACTCCACATCTTTTCTGTCATGGTCTGATTATAAGATGTGCATTTTTTTTTCCAGATGAAAATCGTCCACGCAACGGGACATGTAAAAAGTAAGCAGATTACAACGTAGTTTTGATGGGATTTACAATAATCAAGCACATCAGTTTGTTTATGAATGAAATCACAGTGACGATGTATCATTAGCTTTAGTGGTATTTTTTTAAGTCCACCACAGATCTCCAGTATGGAGCAGATTGTAGGTTATGAATTTTTATCGTAAAACAGCCGTGCATACAAGACTAATGAAGCATGCAGCCTGGCTTGTCAGGAATGGTGTGGGAGGTACACGCTTGGAGAAAAGAGCATCCTAAAGCATTCTTCAGTCATTCCTTTGGGGGATTAGAGATTCCATGTACAACCCTACATAATATATATATGTTATTATTATTATTAAAAATTGTTAAACTTCCAGAAAAGATTCAAGTCATAGTGTGCTACTATGCAGTAAAATTACAGTGAACATAAGTATGGCTTGTGTTTAGTAGATAACATGACAAATCACATGACCGTTAAATTCCTGTCTTAGAACAAATAGAGACTTTGCCACTTCCTTAACATGACATAGGCTGCATGAAGGGAATGTGAACAAGGAAACCTACTTGTTAGACTACATTCTCATAACCATGTAGCTCATGAAACTGTCACCTTACCATTGTGAAAGATTGTCGTACGTACAATTTGTACTTGCTGTGTCGTCCTGAGTAAGGAATCCATCGATGCGATATCATCTGGTATTCTTCCCATATCAAGGACCACAGAGAGTGCAACAAAGAACGTGCATGTGAGAACGCGGATATAAATTTTCTTCATGCGTGTTGCTGTCATGACTTTGACTTTTCGCGTTACTTTCCCCAGGCTTGCAGAGAGCAGGCTGAGTCAGTTAATCTCAGTATTGTATTGAAAATCAGACATTCTTAGTATATGTTGATCCAAGCACTTGTCTCACCATCCAGATGCTAGGTTTTATTTTTTTTTTTTAATCAAAGAATGCAAATATAATGCAAATAATTTATTACAGATGTGACCAAAATGCTCACAATTTTGTGTGTACATTACCATTTTCACTGACTTTCTTCTGAACTTTTTACTGACCCTCAGCAGACTCCTTTAATTATCGCTTCACACTTTCCATCAGGCGAAAGCCATTTTTAAATCACTGAATCATTGTCGTAGCAGTGTTACACCTGAAGTACTTGTGATAACATGGCCGAGAGCCCTCACTTGTGATATGTTAAGTTGAATGCACTGTAATGCTGCCATCTTTACTGCCACATCAGCAGCCTGGGGCTGCTAATTAATTGAGCAGGAGGCCAGGCTGCTGATTAGGCAACATCCCCACCCCCTACGCACACTCAAAAGTCTGAGAGCAAGCAATACCTATAAACAAGCAAACCAACATGTCAGCTGAAGAGGAAACTCGGAGGGGGTGCGTGGGTATTTAGTGGAACCAGACGAGAGATTCTCGACTTCTTTGAAGTCGCATGAATAAACAAGCGATATGGGCAAATAACATTGTGAGAAACATTGTGCTTCCATAATAATCATTGCTTTATTATCCAAGTTTGCTTTTTGCATAAGAGGAATATTTTCTCTCGCTTTAAACATTAAATATTAAAAATTACATACGCAGGTGGACTAAACAGCAACAGGAAGTGGTAAATCTAACTTATTTCAGTTACTGATAAGGCGAGACCATTCTTGAACTATACATTATATTTTAAAAGTTGTAAGACTGGCCTGTTCTGCGAGTTATTCAGTGAGAAGGCTGTATTTAGGCTATAATAATATAAAATGAAGGAGAGCATGAAAGAGTAAACAGATTTTCTCATTTTTTTTGTTTTTGATATTTTGATCAAAGTCAAATTAAAGGTGGTCTATAAAGCTTGGCAGCTGTGAAATGTACTTGGAGGTAATGATCAAGATAAAGATCAAGGCATAACAAAATTGTTTAAATGAACTTGGACCTTTTCTATCAGGCCATTTGTCATGAAACTGTACAATGTAGGGACAACTGGCGTGGTGTAAAAATGAATATATATATATATTTTATGACAGTGACAATATACCCAAATATAAAGTATAATGAAAAACTAGCACTGACACAGGGCTACACAGGCAGTAATAAATAGAGGACATAAAAGCAACACATGTCCAGTGTTGAATTATGTCCTGGACTGCAGTACCCTTCTGTAAAGAGTCCCAGCTGGCATTGTAGGTCTGGGCTCTACGGGCCTCTGCTGCTAACAAACACTCTTCTTTTCCTTAAAACTGAAGTACTTACAGCTGTGGGAGCCACACCCTCGCACTATTTCTGTTTATGGTTCCCCCCTTGCATTCCCCAAGACAGAAAGACAGAAATACAAGCTCTTCTTCCTTCTTTTGGATCCGATGTGGACTTCTTGGAAAGGAAATGAACGTGTTCCAAGAAACTGCCAGAGAGATGTAGCTTCAGTTTCTTGGGATTTGCTGGATTTGCAAATTAAATATTTTTTTTTTACCAAGTAGTTCAACAAACAGATGCAAGTGTTTTGATGCAAATGGAGACATCTTGGGGTCAACTTCATGTTGTGTTGTAATGCTTGTTCAGTTTTTAAATAAATCAATCTAAGAAACTGGGCATTGTTAAAAGGAAAGATCATTTTGAGTGTTTTAGGCGAGAGCATGCTTTGTCACAGGCCGTCTCCACCTGCGGGATTCCACATTAGTAGTAGTTCTCTGTTCGAAAATTTTCGACTTTTAGTGTGTGGACCCAAAGCATTTAGAACAATGGGTTCATTGCTGATAGCTGTACATCTGGCTAATGGCTAGGTGAGTTGTCTGTGAGATATTATCAGAGTGCCTCAGTGATAATTTAATCAATGCTCATAATATCATGCCTAATACAGGAAGGAAAACACTTACAGTTATAAAAGTAATGTTGAAATACATGAAAATATCAATGAAATAGTGAGGAGCCCAGCAAATCCGTCTGTTTTTTGGCCACAGATCCTTAAAGACCTACAAACACGTGGCTACACCTGTCTTTGATGAACTCAAGTTTATGAAAACACACACACATACGAACGCAAAAAAAGTTGTTAGACCTCATTTCTCAGGGGAACGTGCACAGATGTTTGTCCCAGATGCCAGTGCTGATTGCCTACCACAAACTGAGATTTGCATGAACTCTCCCACAATGCTCCATGATCCAAACTGCTGGATCAGATTCAGCTCAGTGACTCACTGGCTCCCATTGTGCTGTAATACCTACTCAGTTCAGAGCTGTGGGTGTCCCAGAGGGATGAGTCCTGTGGCAAAACTCACGTTACGACTTTCTATTTTTTTTTTTTAAATAATACATTACATGTATAATGAGATAGTATAGTTAGTTTGCTGTGTTTTGCTAGGATCAGCCTCAGATGCTGTGTCCATGGCTCACAGAGGTATATTTTGTACACTTTTCTGGCCACAAGCTACAGAATCTTGAAGATTGCGATCTGATTGGCTCTTGCCACTTCCATGTATGCAAACTCCTGTATGCCCATTTCCAGTGGGAAGCCAAACGTTGGAAATGATCCATGCTGAGGTGTTCCAGCTTTTGCATGCAAAATCAGAGATAATTTGAATTACCAGCTGACAGTCAATACAGGTAGCAAGCACTGACATGTTTGTGTCTCCAACAAGCAAATTTCACCATGTACTAACTTTAACAACGTGCAGATCTGCCAGGTTGTGTGATTGATTTTCAGGAACAGATTGAAAGGTTCTTAGATGATTGATTGAGCAAGAAAATACATGGACAGATTGACAGAGACGCTGTTAAGCAGATTTTTTATTTATTTATTTATTTTTTTGCTGAAGTTGGCTATAGTAGTGAAATGTTAAGCTCCAGAGGCGTAGTGAGGTCAGACTCCACCACNCCCAGCCTGAGGTATTTCCATTGTAGCAGTAGATTCCTGACTCAGGGGTGGAACAGCAGGCTCATTAATTCTGCCCTCCAAGTCCAGGAATGCACATATCACCTGTCAGCGGGAGAAAGCGGATAGTTTACACTTCACCTAGGGAACCTGAACAAGACACAGGACATAAAGGACACACAGACTTCTCTGTCTCAGCCATATTTGATGGCAGACAGTATTGTGCTTCCACTGTGTTCGATTAGGATATAAAATGAGTAAAATGTACGCTTTATACAGGACATCACTGACTTGACCTAACCTGGTTCTCTTCATAGTAAGGCCCTCTGTCTTTGTCTTTATAGCTTTATAGCTTTGTCTTTATAGCTGTGTTTGCCATCTCTGCTCGACAAGCATTCTGATATCTCATATTTTGGTATTTTTCTTGCTGCTGTAACCTGGTGCAACCTGTCAGCTACATAACAAGTAATTCATGTGCCTGTACTTGAACAGGGAAAACAGTAAGGTAGTGCTTGAGGGGAAACTGGAAAACCAAGTTTGAGAAATGCTGCTATAGTGTTATCAGTCACCTAAAAGAGTTTTCTGCGTTATATAGCCTAAAGGTTATAAAAAATCCTTCTCCTGCTGTTCTCTCTGATCTGTTTATGGTCTGCTTTCACTCATTTCATGATGTGACTTTTAGATGTTCTTCTGATTCATGCCCATGCTGCTTCTCCACAGGGGAGATTGTGGTAAACGAGGCAAACTTTGTGCGGAAGTGCATTGGGGCAGACAGCAGTCAAGATGACCTGTGGGGAAAGCTCATCTGCACCAACTTCAAGGTGTCCTTCGTTACTCATGACTCCTTGCCACAACAGGTAAGCAAGAAATCAATTAATAAAGTAGTCCATATGTAGTTATATGCAACCATACTAATACTAGTAAGGACCCCCATTTGCTCTCAGAACAGCCGCAGTTCTTCATAGTGTGCATTTCAAAAGGTATTGGAAACATTCCTGTGAGATTCGGATCCATGCTCACATGATTGCCTAAGATAATTGCTGCAGATTTTTCAGCTACAATTTTATGCTGTGATTCTCCCATTCTAACACGTCCAAAAGGTGTTCTGTTGGATTCAGATCTGGGGACTGGGAAGGCCATTGAAGTACACTGAACTCATCGTCATGTTCATGGAACCAGTTTGAGAGTTTGCCTTGTAATTGTAATTGTAGCTTTGAAGGGATGCACATGGTCAGCAACTGTACTCAGAAAGACTGTGTCTTTCAAATGCTTTATTGGGGCCCAAAGTGTGCCAAGAAAACTTTCCCCAACCATTATACCACCTCCACCAGCCTGAACTGATGACACAACGGGTTGGGTCCATGGATTCATGCTGTTGATGCCTTCTGACCCTACCGTCCGCATGTCGCAGCAGAAATCAACATTCGTTAGACCAGCCAACATTTTTCAGTCTTCAACTGGGCAGTTTTGGTGAGCCTGTGCCCACTTCAGCCACAGATTTCTGTTTTTGGCTGGCAGGACTGGAATCATGTGGTCTTCTACTGTTGTAGTCCATCCACCTCAAAGTGTGACATGTTATGCATTCTGAGATGCTTTTCTGCTCACCACAGTTGTAACGAGTGGTTATTTGAGTTAACAAAGCCTTCCAGTCTGCTAGAACCACTCTAACCATTCTTTTCTGACTTCTCTCATCAACAAGAAGTTTCCATGCTCAAACTCTAGAGACTGTCGTGGATTAAAATCCCAGGAGATCAGCAGTTTCTCAAATACCAGCCTGTTTGGCACCAACAACCATGCCATGTTCAAAGTCACTAATGATTGATGTGAATAATAACTGAAGCTCTTAACCATTTGACTAATGTGTCTAATATTTCAATGGAGTTTATTTATTTAAAGATGTCTGTGCTACAATAAGGACCCATTTATACATGTAGGACCCTATTAGGATCTGTTTAAGTGTAGTTCAGTGCACTATGTAGTGTGTAGTCTATTTAGTGTTCTTACTAGCATGGCCCCAGTGCTAGAATGTATTAATACTCATGATTTAATAAAATACAACTCTTTAGCGTCCCTGTGCTCTTTCTCAGGCTTAGCAAAGCATTAGCTTCTTGATAACTGACAAATAGTCTGTTAGCTAGCTACTAAGTAGGCTTTGTATTACTCTTTTTCTAGACACTTCTTTGTGACAGAGTAACTGTTTTCACTGTAACAAACCACATTATTTCATGTTGTCTCAAATACCATGATGTGTGAATTAATTATTTCAAGCACTAGGGTTAATCAACATAAACGGGCTATTAACTGTCAAAATCTTGGGGCTGAAACCCACCATCTTAGCTGTAGACTCATAATAATGCAGTGTTTATTACAGAAAGGTGAAACTTTTATTTATATAACCCAGGTATTTCATTCCATTAAAAAACATTTTATTTATTATTCTGTTAAGTGAAGCAAAGCACTTTGTTTGTTTACAACTTGGCTGTGAATGTAGCTCGGGATTATGGAGAGAGGGAGAAAGAGATCCAATCACAAGTGGACAACCAAGATGGATGACCGCTTGCGATTGCATTTCTTCAGTAGCAGGGTTGCCAAACGTGCCGAAAGCCACTTCATATCACTTCAAACCCCAAATTCCAAAATACTAACCAATACCAAAAACATGTGTAGCCTATGTAACTGTCAACTGGCTATTAAACTATAATTAAACCTTGATCAATTAAAGCTTCAACTGGTCCATTACTGCAAAAGTGTTACTAATATTATATTTAATATTCAAACATAATATAATACAGTATTTATTAATGTAGCATTACTAAAATCATTCAGTTTCCTTAATTTGTCATTTCACCAAAGTGTTAAAGGTTGCTCGTATTATTACAGATGGTGTCATGAATGGAGATTTGCTATAAGAGTGTGTAGATCATTTCACTTACACAATGCTTACCTTCGTACTGTGATGAGTGGTGTTCAGAATGCTAACAAGAACTGCATGTGTGAGAAGAGTTTAAAATTACAGTAATGATAAACATAAAACCAAGTGGTCTTATCTGTTAGAAGAGTCCAACTGACAGGTGAGTTAGAAAGAGAGTGGCGAGGGTGTGAGAGAGGTAACAGACCTCACTGCAGTCAGCTGTAATGAGAGACAGAATATAACTATAAATAAAATCGTTCCTCACATCCTTATACAGTCCACTGTCTGCACTGTGAAATGTAGGCCTGATTTATGACTTGCTTTGAGATATTTGTAGGGTGGGGCTCTTGCATAACTTGTTAAAGAGCGTTTTTTCCCCCCCTCCCTGTGTTTACTGTGTGCTGTCAGCAGACATTTTAGACAGAAATAACAATAGCATCCTACACAAACCTACAGTTTTTTTTCAGTCATTGATTTTCAGAGGCTTTTGCTTTGCCTCCTGTGGATGTCTGTGAATCATTTCAAGAGCTGCTTAGTACAGTGTTTTTGTGTAAACGGATCCAGAACAAAGTAAGAAAGTTTGGTTATTCTGCTGTTGGACTCGAGTGAGAAATCTGTAAGCCATGCCATTTTATTTACTGATTGACCGGTTATGTAATGGCGGCAGAGCTTCACAGTATCATCAACAGAAATCAGCTGAGAGGCGCGTGACTTGGACAAAACCTGTAACAGGATGTGTACTTAAATAATGTTTTCATGAGTAACGATTGCCCTGCATTATTACCAGTTCCTAAATGTTTTATGGGCTGTAGACTCATTTGCATTCTGCAGCCTTCTGAAGTATCCGTATTTAAAGGTCAGCATTGCAGTAATGATTGTTGTGCAGCCCAATTAAGAGAGCCAATTCTTGGCTAATTTATTTATTAGCTAATTTATTTAGTCAGATTGTGTTTCTCTTGTTCAGTTAAGGTTGATTTTCCTTAATGGTGCGGTTAATAAGCATATTCAGTTATACAGTACTGTATATGTAATAAAACACGTACAGTATTGCTGTACTTGACATTCACAATATTGTGACTGTCTATTTGGGAGAAGCTTGGTCCTTCTAAAAGGCAACTCTAAAGGATTATATGTGTATTTCTCAGACAGGGACAAGAAGGATTGCGTAACATTTTAACTCTCATTGATCACAGTGTGTTCAGCCGTTGTTTGTTTTCTTG
This sequence comes from Pangasius macronema, assembly GCA_037577455.1. Classification (NCBI taxonomy): domain Eukaryota; kingdom Metazoa; phylum Chordata; class Actinopteri; order Siluriformes; family Pangasiidae; genus Pangasius; species Pangasius macronema. The sequence continues at coordinate 10,558,218 of CM074969.1, forward strand.
TTCAGAGGTTCCAGTGTGTCCACCGCCTCTTGGGAGAACACGATGTCCCGCTGGCATGTGTGGAGCAGGTTGTGACTGGTAAGATGATCTCAGTAACTTTAAGCTCCTCTGCCTCAATGCTAATTTCCCACTCATCATGGAATATTACATCTTTTAGCCCTGCAGCTGTTTATTTGTAGCTACAGACCTAATTTCTTTGCTACAGTCATGTGTAATGCGAAACCACTGATCGCTGCTAAATGAATGTAATTTCACTTGTGAAACTGTGCTGTCAAAATGCTAATATGACTGGATCTTAATTGTGTCTTCTAGGTATAGTGGACACTTCAGTTGCCTTATTATACAATTAATCTTATTTCCCTCATGTTCCCAGCTGAACAGGGCTGATGTTTAGGTTCACTGTCAGAGGCTGGAAATGGTGCTGCTCAAGTTCCCGCTTGCCTTATTATAGCTGGCGTTATAATGTTTGACTTGTCAGGTATGAGGCTTCATGCGAACCAGACTATACGTAACTATTTGTAGAGTCTATCTGGAGCCTCCTATTCATCATACTTTCTAGTGCCATCTTTTCATAGCCTTTGAATTGTGAAAGCAAACAGAAAATTGTCTTTTGTTTGTTTCTAATTCAGACCAAGTCTAAATCTGACCATCCAATAAATCAGATTCTGTGTCTTATTATTTCTCACTTACTGCACCCCTGCTTCTTTTTGACACTACTGTGGAGGTCATTTATTCCCCAAAAGTATTTGTTCTGGGATAACAGAAGAATCTAAATTAATAAACGAATGTAAATCGTGAAACCCCATTCCACAACATAAAAAAGCCATCAGTTTGACAGGAGAATATTGCATCACAACCTGTTTGGATGATGGGCTTGCCCTCCCCTGTTAGCCAAACTGTTTTAAGATGACCTGCTGATGAGATCATTGGTCCAGACCATGGCCTTGAGCTACAGTGCCTGGCTGGGATTAAGCTTGTTTATGTTAGATCGCTGCCGCCGCTCGTTGCTGACTTAGCCCCCCAAGGCCTGAAGCCCTGTGTCGAACTGATAGAGCATGAAACTGCGTGCATGTGTGTGTGTGTGTGATTTTCCCTGCTGTCTGTGTGCCTGAAACAAAGGTCCATTATGAGCGACTCAAGGCTTGGCAAAAACATAGCGAGTGCTTTTCATGGTCAGGCTGCCAGAGTGAAGGTGGAGTGTGGGCCACTGAAAACCCATCATACTGTTCCTCTAATGCATGACAGCCAAAACTAGAAATATGCCCTGACATTTTAAGACTTCATATAACTTACAGTTAACTCTGTATATATATATCTATATATCTATATATTCACTTTTGCTTGACACCGTGCAACTCCCTATAGTAGGTGAAGTAAAAACAGTAATAATAAACACTGCATTTGCAAAGCAACCAGCATTATGAATGACCTCTTCCTCCCCTTAAAAGCTCTTTTCTACTCCACGGTCTGGCAGAAGGTCCCGGAGCATTTGGTCTACTCTGCAACTCTGCAAATAACTGCAATTTAGTATAAAATCGCAGAATTTAGTCATATCGTGGTGCTAAGATTGCAGTGTGTGCTCCCAAAGTTAAAAGGAAAGCAGTAACACATAACGCTGGTTAAATAAGTAGTCTTGTCAGTGGTTGTCATAAGCAGCTCATTAGAAAATTTTGAAAGTGAAATAAGAAGATCACGAAAATCTGGTTTGATGAACATGCTCTATGCAAAATGCCTCACTGGTTTGTTTTGAGAGACACTGCGAACGCCTCATTCACTCATTTCATCGATTTAGGCATTGTTGATAAGTGGGAATTTAAAATTCAGTTCATAATATCAAGCAAATTAGTTCCTTCTCACTGCAGGCTGACTTTTGGATCATTTTAAAATTCACACACAGCTAAGCTTTCTGCTGTTGTTCCTCACTGTTTTTCTTCCGTAGACTCACCAAGTGTGGTACAGCGTCTATGGTTGTTTGTCACGGGGATAGTTATTGAATCAAGTTACAGAAATGAATTGAGATCACGATTTTGATCAAACTTATTTTTTGTGCAGCTCTCTTGTTTCTTGTGCTTATATCTGTCTCATGATGTAGTCCTTTGTGCTATGTCCCTATATTTTTGGCTATTGCACCATGGCCCAGGAGAAACTAAATTTTTTGGGCTGTAATAAGACCATATTTCAGACTGTGCAGCTGAAATCATCTGTTCACATCTGTCCAGTCGTTGTAGGCTTTAATTTCCCACCCAAAATGCCACACTGACTACTACAAAATTGCAGCAAAATTGCAAAATTTCTCTTTTTTATTGTTTGGACTTCAAATGAAGTTTCAGAATAAAAAATTAATAAACTTTAATTTACAAACGTTTATTGTGTTATCATGATTGATTATTGCAGTCAGTTATGAGTGCCATTTCACTGTAAAATAACCCGTCTAAGAATAGTTTGAACATACAGTGTCTTTTAGGAACTCTGCTGCTTGGCTGTTAAAGGGATGTGGTCTAGGATGTGATAAATTCATGAGAATTCAAAAATGAGGAACTGAGTAACTTGGTTTCTGTCCTCAGCCCACAGAACATTATTTTTGTGTGCAGCCGTTTTGGCCCAGTGAGGGGACTTCCTTTTTTTCCTGCTTATTACTACTTTTTTAATGATCTGCATGATGGTATTGAATGCTTATAGGTGTAATAGGTGTAATAGGTCCATTGTGTTGCTGTTGCTTCAGTGCCATGGTGTGCGTTTGTGTACATGTTGTGTGAGTATGTGTGTTTTCTCACACGTTGGTGCTAATGTGTTTTTCTGTTGTTCTTCACAGTGAATGATGCAAAGGGTAAGCAGAAGGTTCTGGGCTCCAATAAGAAGCTAAAGTTTAATCCCACTGAGTTAATCCTGTACTGCAAGGATTTCCGGATCGTCCGCTTCCGCTTCGATGAGGCTGGACCTGAGAGTGCCAAGAAGGTATTTCAAGTCATGCTGATGGAATGCCAGCATGCTTCTGAGAATTTATGCATTTGTACACATGGTGCATTTTAAACCAAACAAATACACCACATACACCTGATGATTTGTGCAGTGGATTAGTGTAAAAGAGGATTTAGAGCTCAGCTGATGATCATAGAGATAAAAGGTGAGCTACAGTTTATGAGTTCTCATTGTAAATATTTGATTCCTCTCATGGTTGCCCAGCTGATGACACAGAGCAACTCTGTAGCTTTCTCCTGCATTGAGCTGTCCAGTGACACAGCAAAAAAGACAAGTCGGGTCCTTTCCTCTGCTCTTGAGAGGCTGTGGAATGGAGTGGATTACAGTTTGTGTGCTCCTTCAGTCACTCTTTCCTTCATCCTGCCTCTCCATCTGGTTAGCAGTGTGTGGCTGAAATAAGCACTGTCTGTGTATGAAGACGAGCCAGTGCTTTTCTCCAGCCTACACGCCTGTCTGGGGCCCAAATGTTCATTTTCCTCACTTGAAAAAAATGTCCAATTTATGAAACTTGTTTAGCATATCTGTCTTCCAGTCCTAAAATAGGCGTTGCTTGTTTCTCAGTTAAAGGTCTCTTGATATATGGGTTCAGCTGTCTTCTTCTTTTTTTTCTTTCTACTGTTTTGTCTTTTCTTTTCCTTTCTCTTGAAATGGACTTGAGCAGAAGAATGTATATTATATCCTCTAAAACCCTCCAAAAGCTTTCTTTTTCATACAAGTAAAGTATTTAAAGAGATGTATTTCCATAATGTTATATTTCCTACCAATATGAGGGGAGGAATGCTCCATGTTGAAAGATCTATTCACACAGGGAGAGCCATGCTCCGTGACTCACGCTACCCCACCAAGGCCGTCTGGTTGCTTCATAACAGCTGCCGTTGCCTGGAGAATTTTGTGTAAAATTAACATAAACATTCCTCACAGTACCCCTGACTCACCGAAGCAAATAACAATCTCCATTTCATCATTCCTTTAGCATAACAGCTTCTGATTGGCCATTCCTTCAGCCTGACTCAGAGCAGGGATGAAAGAGTTCCACAGTATGTTAGGAATGGTTCTTAGTCATTGTGAGGAAGGATGAAATGCTATTTTTCCTCCCCCGAGTTAGAGAGTGGTTACGTGTTCTCAAAGCGGAAAGAAACGCTTGTTTCCTTTCAGCAATGGGAAAAGGCAGTGGTGACTCACATACCATTTGTGTGAACTACTTTTTTCACCTGGACTTAACCAACAAACGCTGGGAGCAAGTAAGATTGCCAGAGTTTGTGAAGACGAGTGGAAGAGGGAGGGTGGGAGATGCAGAAGCAGGAAAGCAAAAGCGAGGTGGCGGAGTTTGACTCAAGTCGAGTCTGCCAGCTTCTGAGAAATATGCGAAGGAAGGCGAGATGGGGGCGCGAAAAGCAGGAAAACAAGAGGAACAAAAAGGCCATTGAGGACGGGGCTCACTTTCTGATCGCTCAGCAAACACTGACGCATTTGTGTTGCAGTTCCGTTCCAGAGCCTCTCGGAAGCCTCCGGGACAGAATGCTGATCTGTGGAGCTTACGTGTATGGCAAGCAGAATGTAGCTCACCGGCGCACACACGCACGCACACACACACACACACACACACACACACACACACACACACACAGCCAGAAAACATAGTGTTCACACAGCACGTGTGACTGATTACAATGCTATGGTCATTTTTCAAGCACTATGGTGAATACGCTACTCAGTTTGCTCCTAGTGATAACTCTAGGCATTTCCTTCAGCTCTACTTTTCTTATAATACTCAGTAGGTAGTAAGTTGCCCTTTGCCCATTTTTGATACGTAGGTAATAAAAATGCTGTCATTCCAAGTAGATATGTGGTATTTTATATAATTTTTTTCAGCACTGATTAATGATAGATGGATGGATGGATGCGCATTGATGATGCACATAATCCTATTGCTGTATGTCCAGATTTATGATTGTTGTAGGGAGTAAATAACAAAACATATGATTGGTTAAAAGGGTCTTGTTTGAAAGCTGTGGGCCTACTAGTTTCTGCCTTAAAAATAAGACAGCATATGAATAATAATACAATTTATAATCCAAACAAAATAACCAAAAGCATATATTTTCACTGCTAAATTGTGGAACTATGAGTGGATTTCCGCATTAAACCGCAGACCCTTGTTACTAGATGCAATTTAAACAAAAAAGTGTCTACATCAAATAATGATTAAATTATTAAGCCTTTCATAGTGCTGGCGCCATCACAGAATTTTAAAGGCTGCTATGAGATCTCTGAGTGTCGAGCGATACCCAATACCAGTTTGATACATACGGCCTACTCACTGCAAGCTTTCTACTTAATGCAAGTCCTCACAGGCATTTTTCTAATGCACATTCACTAATAATAACTCAAACAGGAAACAACAGAACTTGGAGTTATATTCACTGTACACCACCTTGAGAGATAACTGGAATGCTTCACTGGCTTATGTTTGGTGATGACGTTTGCTAGAATTTTGCTTGCTAAAAACCTCAGTGAAGTTGCACCTGATTGTTTATAGGCTATGATGTGCTGCTAGGCCTACCCTAAAATACCGTTATTTCTTGTTTGTGCTAGTCATGAACAGGACCCTATACACATCTGATTAAATAATTCAAAGTTCTAGTTTTTTAGTGCTAAAAGTTTCAACCATTTACCAATCTGCTGAGTTTTGGTGAGCCTGTGCCCACTATAGCCTTGAATTCCTATTCTTGAGTGACCAGAGGAGGTCCTGATGTGGTCTTCTGCCGTTGTAGCCCATATTCCTCAAGGGTGCTGAGATGTTGTTTTGCTCGGCACAGTTGTGAAGAGTGATTATTTGAGCTGCCATTCAGGCCATCCTTCTCTGACCTGTCTCAACAAGGTCATTTCTGACTGCAGATCTGCTGCTCTCTGAAAATTTGACCGTCTTTACAACACTCTAGAGAGTGTGTAAATCCCAGGAGCCCAGCAATTTCTAATATACTCAAATCACCACATCTGGCTCCATCAACCATGCCCTGTTCCTGCGTGATTTTATGGATGACTAGATAATTGGTGAGTGTATATATGTATTATTTTTGAATGACCTCAGTATGCGTCTGATGTTGATACTCCATATCTTATGAGTACGTCCCTTCTGGAAATCCGTCTCAGTTTGTGGTGATCAAAGCTGCCACTGTATCTGTAGACCAAGTGAAATCTCTAGCTCAGCTCCTGACTTTCAGGTGTTCTGATATTTCATTCCATTGATATGAATACCTCTATGTCCAATTGCACCTGTCAGAGCCCTGTTCATGTTTACAGTCTGTCTGTTAACAGGGTTTTTTCTTCGGTTTAGTGTGTGTGTGTGTGTTTTCTTTGTCAGAGTGGAATGGCTATGTGGGATATAATCACGCCTCCCGTGTCTGGCGAAGGGGGTTGAGTGTAATTACTGCATACAGCTAAAGAAGGGAGGTCTATGTTTTTCTATGTGACAGATGGAAAGAAGCCAAAATGTAATAGCTTATTATGCTGAGGAAATTACAGAGCTGCACAGCTCCACACACACACACACACACACACACACACACACACACACACACACACACAGCCACACAAGTGACTGCGCCTCGTCTCCGTCCTGCATGAATAACATACATTGTACAGTTTTTTTGGTGTCATAACCACCGACACCATTCTCTGTGCACGCTATTCTCCACCCTGGGGTTTTTCTATACAGTCTGAAAGCCTCCTGTCTGTACTGTCTCAACCTCCAGATAGACAGCAAGATGAGCCGAGTAGTCAGAAAAGACTGATTATTACTTGACATTTCATTTTCACCTGTCTGTCAGTCAGTACTAGTTCTGACGCTAGTTTAGCATCAGTTTAAAAATGGAGCTTTACAGTGACTGACTTTTTTTTTTTTTTTGTTTAAGTAGCACGTTGGATGCCTAGCGTCAGAACATCAGAGAACACTCATGATTTAAAAGCTCAGCTGTGTTGAACATCTCAGCTGTGAAAATAAATTCCTTGCATTAAATGTCCAGGGTTTGTGAAGGCAGGTCTGCTGGACATGTTTCCATGGTTGGCTCAAAGCCTGTAGCAGCAAAATCCATTCCGAATGAATAAACAGAAGAACTGAGGGACAGGTGTTCCTTATGAAAGAGAGAGATTTGAATAAATCCTACTTCGTAGACCTGTTTGAATTTTTCGGCTGGTGTGGCTATTTTTGTGGTGAATATGTGATATGAATGAAATGGTGTATGAAATAAAGTTGTTTATGGATATTGCTAATGCTGCCTTGATGGGCTGTAATAATGGTGAGCCTAGCTAAAGTTAGCTAATAGCCTAACACAAGATATCAGGTTTTATTGACTCTTGGCGTTGAATCGCAATCTGTCCATTCATGTTTCTTATCTCTGTTCGTTTGCATGCTGTGGACACTTGCTTGTTTATACATCCATCCTCCATCCAATATCTAAATATTTTTATATTTAGCATTTCAAAAATGTACTCGATGTGCCTGTGGATCTTTTTTTTTATTTAATTCAAAGATAAATGGGTATGAATAATCTAGACTTATCATCTAAAATGTGAAAGAAATGCCTGTTTTCTGTTGATTTTAAAGTTATACAAGTTATGCATTAAATCTGTTTTATACCTAATTTAGACAAATCTTTGTTTGGTAATTGTAAATACAAAGTTTAAGCGAGCCCCTGTTGTGCAGTTCTATGTCAGTAAAGTTTGAAGAAAAATAATGCAGCGATGATTTAATTACAGTTAAGAAGATTAAACTAATTGTTTTTTTATGTAATGCTCATTGTTGAGATTATGAAGCCCTGTATGAGATCATGTGGCTCTCCTGTGCTGCAGGTTTGCCTTGCTATTGCGCACTACTCCCACCCAGCTGACAGTCAACTGCTGTTTGGGTTTGAGTACGTTGGTACATGCTTCTACGGCTCCTCAGGTAATTCAAGCACAAGCACACAGACACACACGCTGGCAGACTCACTCCATTTCCCACAAATGAGCTGGCAAACAAGATCAGTAGGGCACTTTATGTAGGCCTAGAGCGAGTAATTTTTTTTTACTTTTTTGTGTGTGTAGGTGAGAAGGTGAATGGAGTGGACTTGGGGAAGCGTGTGCACACAGCCATGTTTGACTCCTCTTCTGACTGGGACAGAGAGATCAAACGCACTGGTGCCTCAGAATGGAGAGTTTGCGCCATTAATGAGGATTATTTGGTGTCGCCCAGGTGTGTGCGCCTGCGTGTGTGCATGCCTGTGTGTGTGTGTGTGTGTGTGTGTGTGTGTGTGTGTGTGTGTGTGTGTGTGTGTGCGCGCACTCCTGTGCGTGCCTGTGCATGTATGTGCCTGTGCCTCAGTGTCTGTGTGTCTGTGTGTCTGTGTGTCTGTGTGTGATTGTGTGTGTGTGTGTGTGTGTGTGTGTGTGTGTGTGTGTGTGCGCGCATCTGTGTATCTTCCTGTGTCTTTGTCTGTGTGTGTTTCTGCATCTGTCTATGGGTTTGTGTGTATGTGTACACATCCAGCATGTACTGAATATTACTTTCCAAACACTGTGGATTATTGGAGAAATTAGGATTAGGAAAAATTAGGGTAAGTCCAGCTCATTATGTACATAAATCTTCTTTTAATGAAAACATTACCTTATGCAACAGGCTTATTACAAGCTTATATAACAGCTCCATCTGTAATGCCTGACAATGTCTCACTGTTTCTACTGACAAACTTTCAAACAAACATCATAACATAAGAACGTTTTTTTTTCATTACATGTGAACTGTTTCCAAAAAGAGCTTGAACTTGACACCACTTGACAACAGAAAGGGAGAATGTTGTTACCACTGTATAGTCCAACAGAAGTGCTTGGATTTACACAGTTATTTGTTTGACTTAGCCATTTGATAACCCGCTTATATTTGCAACAACATGCTGATGAAGGGTTTTTAAACTTCGTCAGCTGTATGGACAATTTGCACTATTTTGTGCTGTAATAAAGTGTAACCTAACTAGTTGCTTACTGTAAAATTGTAATTAGCATTCCCCAAAGATGACACAGTTAGAACCAGTTAAGATTAGGAGCAATACTTGCACAGTGCGTGTGTGTGTGTGTGTGTGTGTGTGTGTGTGTGTGTGTGTGTTTTTTTTTTTAGTAAGGACAAAGAGAAACAGTCTTAGTGACAGACACTTTACCAGGGCCTCACAGTCCCCCTCTTTATCCTGTTGCTGGCTGCTAACAGTGAAAGTAATCTTGTCTGTCTTGTTTACGGTCTTAAATGGGTGCTGTGTCTTATTCCCCAGTCTCCCAGAGTTCTTTGTGGTTCCATCTTCCTTGGCAGATCAGGACCTGAAGCAGTACGCCTGTTACATTAAAGCTCAGCGTCTCCCGGTGAGTGCCCAGCTTTGCTGTCCCTGCCTTCATTGCTGTCCTTAGTCACAAAGTGCTCTCCATTTAATGTCAAGTGTGAGAGAAAGTGCAACTTAATGAGCCAAAAAAGCCAAGCTAGAGAGTATGTCATCACTTTGTAGTTTAAATGATACACATAATTCAGGAAGATTAAGGAAATTACTGCTTTATTAAGGGTTTGAATTTCAGCTACTTATACACAAGGAGCAATGTTTGACTTGTACCATAAAACCTGTTTTGTTTGTGTGTAGTTATGGTGCTGGAATCACCCCAATGGGAGTGCCCTGGTTCGTCTGTCCAGCATCACTGAGCCCCAGCAGCAGAGGAAGCTAGATCAAAGGTATGGAGCATGGCCATAGGTGAGGTGAGAAGGGAACATGTTGGGGAGAGAGAGAGGAGAGGAGAGCTGTCATCTGTTCTCTTACAATTCGCATAAACATAATCAATAAAACAGATTTCCGATAATAGGCCGTGGGAATGCAGGAAGTCTGAATTTATTTTCCTCGGGTGCATAGCAAGTGTCTGTTTCCAGTTTATTCTGAATCTTGCAAAGAGCAGGTCGGCTCAAACACTTAATCATTTGGCACAACAAACAAAACCAGTTGGCAAGTAGTCGGAGTTAAAACACAATGCTTCGGACATCTCCAACAACATGTTTATGGAGATACATAAATGTGAAATATGTATATTTCTGATAACAAATCTACTTCTGAATTTTGACAGGATTTGCAGCGCAGTAATCAAAAGCCACCCGATGCGCAGCAACGTCCTAAAGACAGATTTGGACAAGAGCCTGCCAAGCATCCAGGAGATCCAGACTGCATTAGTGAAGCTGCGGCAGATCTGTGTGATTGGTGAGAAGAGCAACTCCTTGCTTTCACTCTCAGCCTCTCCGTTTGCCTTTCAGAACAGCAGTTTGAATATAAAGGGGATCTAAATGTCTAGATTATTCAGCTGGCCCGGTGTTTTCATATTTCTGGTACTCCAGCGCTGATGCACTGCACATTTTAGTGTTTTTCCTGTTCCTGACACACCTAATCCAGCTCATCACCTGAATATGACTATGATGATTATGACTACATGATCATTAATTGTAATAATCTGGTAATCTATTTATGCCTTATTGTGGAACTGTGCGTAAAAAAGGCACTCGTAATTAATGGATTATATACTTATGCACTTGTACTATGTACGTCCTTGTTTATGGCAGTACCTTAGCTAAGTAGTTTATGGCAGTACCTTAGCTAAGTAGTTCCTAACCCTGGATTACCCTTTACCCTGGATATACTTGTTTTTGTGTACAAGCTACTTAGCTAATTAACAAGCCCTTTCTGAGTTGGAAAACACCAATGTGTGCAGACATGTCGCTTCCAAATGGAAAAAGGTGTTACACTGGATTTACTGGATTTCTTGGTCAGAATTGGAAAAGCTGCTGTAGACCGTTGTCTTAAACCGTACCAGTTGTTTATCAGGGCAACAGAAGCATTACAACGCGGCCAAGCTTTGTCTGCCTTAGAATGTTTTATCACTGAAGTCAGCCTTCCCTTAGTATAAAGACTGGTAATTTTTGCTGAAAACATCATGGACCTGGTTTCTCACTCACATATGTGCAGAGTTAGCAGGCGAGTGACACCCAGCAAACAGGAACCAACACTAACAGCGTGTATATTTGCACTCACAAGTGGCGTGTGTGAAAGTTAAAGGCCTGAAACACACCCAATGCAAACACAGACTACACTGGATTATGCTGATGTTGCAATATGACAACCGCTGTTTTTCTTACTGATTCTGGCTACATTCGTTCATTCAGAGTAATCTAATAAAAAATATGTATCTAGCTTCTTACATACAATATGTTGGATATTAATAATTTTACATAAAGAGTATATTTCTCATTTTGTCATCTGACTGACATCAGTTATTTACTGCAGTTATCAACACCTATGGTGCTTCCACCATACATACTGTACAGCTATCAGATTTTATTTAAAGTTGCACAGTTTCTAGTACAATATTACTGTTAAAGGCAAAACAACTCATCTAGAAGTATTCAGTATTACTTCTGTCAGTGAAGCTGTTTCATAGACTAACAGCTGTCAGAATCACTCAGCCCTGTTCTGCAGTTTGGTTCTACTGGATCTGTATGCTCTTTCAGATTGTAGAGAAGCTAGATCTCTGTAATAAAATTAGATTGGCCTTATATCAATAAAATCAATGGCTGTTGAGGGAATACTGGTTATACAGAGGGTTGACAAATTAAAGGAAAAAACAACACACAGTGTCCCTGTTAAGGTGTTACTGCCAGAATACGAGCCCGCAGAAAAGCTTCATTGTACTTTGGCATCAATTTATCAAGTCTTTGGAACTGTACTGGGGGAAGGTACACTATTTTTCCTAAAAGATATTCCCTCCATTAGTGCTTTAATGGTGGTGACGCAGAGCACTGTCTAAAGCATCCGGCCAAAATCTCCCATTCTTATACCTATTCAACTTGTGTTTATCAGAGAAAGGGAGTATAAGTGTGTGTCTGTGTGTGTCTGTGTGTGTGTGTGTGTGTGTGTGTGTGTGTGTGTGTGTGTGTGTGTGTGTGTGTGTGTGTTTGTAGAGCCCTTCGAGGAGTCTGAGGAGAAGTGGCTGTCGTCCATGGAAAGTTCACGGTGGATGGAATACGTCAGGTATGAATAAACACCATACATTTGCCAAATGACTAGCTGGCTCTCTCACAGCCTCGTGCTGGCAGCACCACTCTGACACCTTCCTTTATTTAGAGGAGTCACTGTGGGAGTTTAAATGCCAATACTGAACTGAGTAGATGATGATGAATAAGACGCTCGTTCTTGTCGTTGCATTTATTACACGAAGGGCTGCCTAAAATGATCAGTTAGTTTGCTCAATATTGAAACAACAATGGTCACAATTTGGAAAATTGTTTTCATATAATTTTATATTTCCATAAATGTATATTTTATTTCTGCATCTTTTAAATGCTGAATTAGATTGAATAGTGTTGAATAGATGGATGGATAGACATGCATGCCACTACAAAATGCAGAAAGTCATGCCTTTGTAGCTCCTGATTTAGTGCCCAAGCAGTAATGGCCAGTATATTAACATTTATTTACAGACAACTGTTCCATTAGTAAAATCTATGTGATGTGTTTTAGAGCATTTTTGAGGCATGCAGTAGAGGTCATCTACATGCTGGAAGGGAAACAATCCTCGGTCATTCTGCAAGGTTAGAGATGCTCAGAGTTGCTGCTGAATGTTTAAATCTGTGTGTTATTGTTATAATAATAGTAGAAAATAGGATTCTGTCTCTCTCTGCTATTCTTAACTGTCCATCTGAAACCTGTTGTAATTTTTGAACTATGGGCTTCTCCCCGCAGAAGAAGAAGACCGGGATTTGAGCTGCGTCATTGCGTCTCTGGTGCAGCTGATGTGTGACCCTCATTGCCGGAGTCTGTCAGGTTTTCAGGGCCTGGTGCAGAAGGAGTGGGTGATGGCTGGCCATCGCTTCCTCGACCGCTGCAATCATTTGAAGAAGAACGACAAGGAGGAGGTAGGAGTCTGGAGACGGCTACCAAACTGACCCTGAACTGCAGGAGTCCTGAGACAGCTAGCAAGTCGTACCTGAAGTGCAGGAGTGATGAGATGGCTGGCATGCAGTTTGGCTTTGATTCAGTGATCAGGGAAACTGTTTTCCTAGAACACACTAGTATAAGAATGGAAAATGAAAATACCTGTTAGAATAATTTAGTGCAAAGCTGTGATTAATGTCTCGCTTTCTGTGTTGATACTAAAACCTACTACGACAAGACACCTACAAGTAGTTCAGCTAAATATGTTGCTTAATGACATGGACATAGATAATTCTTAAAACCAATCTAACACCCTCTTCTTCTTCTCCTTCCGGCTTTTCCCTTCAGGGGTCGCCACAGCGAATCATCACTCTCCACCTATCCCTATCTTCTGCATCCTCAACA
>CM074969.1:10575959-10603046 GCA_037577455.1 Pangasius macronema
CTTCTGATTTTGTTTCCTTGTGAATTAAAAATGGGTTGACACTTCAACTTGCTAGTTTACGTTTTTTCCTCTGATTGATTGATCTAATGTCAGACATGGTACAGGCTCTCTTGCACCCTCATACATAATTTTTAAACCCACTTCGAAAGCATTATACAAGTTGTTGGTTTAAATGAGTGTTTGCTATTGTCTAATCACTTCCACGTTTTTTACATAGTTCGTGTGTGGTAGCTCAACAGCAGCGAACTAATGCTTGACTCAGTTTAATGCATGTGGTGGTGGTGGTGGTGTTAAAAATAAATTTCACTGCATAAAGATGAACAAAATAAAACCACCAGATTAAGAATATTTATAGCCTAAATCCAAAAACATAAATTCAAGACTTAAAGTCCCTTAACTAGTTAATTTATAATGAAGAAACTACAGATCCACGAGTCGTAATGCAACTACTTACTCTCCCCTGATTTAGCTCATCAGATCTTTATCCATGCTTTTGTGAACCGGGGTGGTTTATTCCTTACCTGGGCTAAATTTCCTAAAATCATAACAGCACTAATGTCATTCCTAAATGATTTAGCAAGCAATTATCTCCCTGAATAGTTCACACTGTTTAGGGAAGGCATTCATGGGTGTCACTCATCAGATCTCCCTACTCTAGGACACCATTAAAATTTAATTTAATGGCTGATGGTCCAGGAAAAGGCGAAACTGCGGAGGAAGACGCTACACTACAATGCTTTTACCGAAGGTTTTACTAGCCAAAGCTCTGAGCCAATAAAACATTTGATAAGTGATAAGTGGTCCTTATATACTGCAGGCTTAAATCCTTAACCCTATTCAAGCTACCACTACATGACTGTTCAATGTAACTAATCTGGATTTTGTCTTGCACCTGAGGAAAAAAAAAAAATCTGGATATTTTTTGGTCAGTTGAGACATGTGGGCTGAGATTGTGATTTCTAAAACAGACCCCAGGTATCTTAAAGCACGTGTTCAGTGCACACAGCTTTGAGCTGCAGTTTCTCATAGTGGTTAAATTAAGCAGAACACAACAACCACACACCAAATGAGGACAAAAAAAAAATTTATACTGTTTTGGTAAAATTATATTTACTGGTCCAGTACACCTCTGGGTCCGAGCTAAGTAAGAGATCATATAAAGAGAAACTGTACATGATACACAACACAATTAGAACTCTATAACTTCAGCTTGCTGGCAGAAACCTCTTTCTGTTTCTTCTTTTTGGCAGCCTGATCCTTTGAGCCCTTGATCTGACTCCTGACTTGGTCTTGAAGTTGGGAGAAGAAGGCTTGAGATGAGCGCAGCGCTTTGTCCATCCCATCATCCTGTGAGGTGCGACAACAAAATACATCCGGTATCTTACAAGTGTGTATAACATGAAGAGGTGTAACACAAAGTTAAAGGGCTTGGTTAATAAGTTAACTGCAGTCTCACTGGTAATGTTATCCAATGTCAATATGACGAAATTTTATTCGAATTTTAGCTACGTAGCATGTTTAGCTACCGACACAACGCATAATCCTTACCCTCTCATGATCATTTTCATGATGTGACACAAAGCCACCAAGCCATTGGCAAACAGCAGGCGGCAGGGATTTGTGAGCGTGAACTATAGTCTCACCACCATGAAACGCATTACGTTTAAACACATACCAAATGAACGTTTTTACCAAATGGGGGGAAAAAAACGGATTCATGTACGATACATTCATCCCAAAGAAAGAGACCAATAAATTGATGTTTATTTTTTTGATTATCGGGCCCGTTCTAATCTGCTTTCTCGGACACGTGGGCTACTGATTTGTTCACCTCGTAACAAACATACCTACCATCACTACCTTATAGAAAATGTTACACAAGTTAATAGTAGAAAAATCCCTGACCGAAATTTCACCAAGAGAACAAAGCAAACACTAACCGTGAGTAATTTGGCTTTCCCTCCTTTGGTAAGTTTTCTGAGAGTCTCTTCCACTTGGGCCTTTGACTTCTTCTTGATCTTTCCTTCACTTGCAGCTTCTTTAAGCTTATTCCTCTTCTCACGCTCCTGAATCTTCAACCGCTTCAGCTTCTTCTTCTTGCGTCTCTCCCGTTTCTTATCAGTGGCTGTTTTCTCCGAGTCACCGAGAATGTCTCCAGCCTTGTTCTTCTCCTGAAGGATCAGAATGTAAGTATATAGGAAAGTGAAATCTAATCTAGTCTGTTCCAAAAGTGCTCAAGTGATCTGCTCATTTCTTACTAAGGAACTAGATTAAAAAGACTTTCCATTAAACCTGTCAACAAGAAGCAATGAAAAACACCAACCTTGACTTCCTCAGGAGCCAAAAGAGTGGCGTTGCTGACGCTGACTGGAGCCACTTCCTCCATCGTGATTGAAGGCAAATTGGAGACTATCTTCACCTCAGGAATATGCTATAAAAACAGACAAAAACCGATTATGAGAACAAATCCTACACAAATGAGGAAGGTCATTTGGCCCAAAGCTAAACAAATCAGGGCCATACAGACTTACTGGTTTTGGCGTAAAGTGGAAGTTGGAAAGCGCATCCAGTTTGAGGAAGAGCGAGTCCATAAGCTTCTGAATTTCTACATGAGCTGGATTCTCCTCCTCCTCTGTCTTTTCCTGAAACCCAAAATAAACAACCCTTTTAATATTCTTCTAATTCGAAACACCTTCAGTACTGGCCAGAAAAAAAGAATTATGTACTCAAATTCACAGGAAAAGGCTGGTAGGTTTAAATGCACCTCTATAATACATTATATAATAGTATAATGTATTATAACTCATTGAATTACCGTAGTTCACGAACCGATTGTAAAACGTATCATCGACAACAGAGTTGTAGGTCGTAGTGTGCATGTGATAGAGCTATGTTAAAAATTTGTGTAGGTTTCAGGTCAATTTAATTTTCATTACGTTTTATATTTTACTTGTTGTATATTTAAATGCAAGGTGATCGTGCAGCGAAGCAGCAGAATACTGTACAATAGCTTTGTGCTGCATGTTTCCACACGTCTTGTTCTTGTACCTCCACACACACCCACAGTGCCTCTCACACACAATAGGACTAAATTTATCATTTTTGTAACTTGTGTCTAAATGTTTTGTAGGCCAAAGTTTCAGCAATGCGTATGGTGATAAAAAAGGCAGAGCTCAGAGACAGCTGAAAGCACAGAATGAGGACTAAATGGCAAAAGAGAGCCTCCTAAATCAGCCAAATCAGCCACTGCAACGATTCAGATGGCATAAGCACAGATGAACACTTCCTTCTTTCATAGGGAGGCATTTCTTTTGTCTTAACTAAATGGCGAATCTTATCTGTGTTATGGATTTTTTTTTCTGGAATTCGTTCTTTTTATTCATTACTATAAAATGACCATATTACACAAAATGGTCAGTATATTTGTGTAACTGAAATGCATAAGCAATTTTAAACTTGTAAATGTAATCTGTATATAAAATTGTAGTAACTCACGCCAATTATACAATAATTAAAATATATAAAAAATATTTAAAAATAATTATATAAGAAGCTGATCAATAGAGAATTCCATTAGAGTGTCTCCTTATCTGTAAACCAAGAGCTCTCTATTGAGAAGTTCATTGTCCTAAAAGTACTTATGGTTTAAAGAACACATTTACGAGGACACTTACTACTTAATGTCTTAAACGTGTTTAGTCTCAGTGTCCAAAACCCTTCAAATACACAGTCCTGCTGTATGAGATTACTGGAAAAGCTGGTGTTGGAAAAAGCTCACCTGGTTCTTCTTGATGTACTCCTGTTCGTAAACTTCCGCCAGACTCAGCTTGCTCTTTTCGTGGTCCAGTGTCAGCCGTTTCTTATACTCGAATACCTCCTCCTTCGGCTTCTCCTTCCTCACAACATCGTCCCAGGCCTAACACACAGCCACAGTTTAATTTAACGGTGCACGATGGCGGTGTGGTTACACGTTTATTTCCGTAGTATGAAGGATGGAAATGCACAAACCTGGTCTTTTATTCTCTGCTTGATGATCTCTTCAAGCTGCAGCGTCATCTCCTCCGTGACAGCAGGAGCTTTAGGATAAATAAAAAGTGTAATGCTTGAGTCAGGATGTGTTTAATGTCTGATGTATTCTTTGAAGTTAATGTAACTAAGTAATGGAAATCTCATATATACAAAATCTTTCCCCAAATGTTCATATGTGCTTCTAATGACACTATTAAGCTAAACAAAAAAATCTCATGGAAAAGATATCATTTTAAAAATAGCACAGACATACCTTTATGTTTCAAGTAAACTGTATAACTTATTAGCCAGTGCAAACACAAAGAAGGTAATGGACCTTAAACATATAATGGCTGCTCAGCTAAATGATTTGAGTATGTAAACTGGATTTTCGCTGATCTCAGGCAGTGAGGCACGGAGAGGTCTTACCTATCCTGGCCGCTTGATCAAAATCCACATCCTCCTCCAGCATGCTGTTCTCTGGCCGAGTCTGTGCCGTCACCTCTCCAGTCAGCTGCCATGGCTTCTCAGCTAATGCGGCCTTCTCCAGCTCAGTGATCTTCTCTGCCATCTGTTTCACATTTAGTCAATACGCCATTTTTACAACTCTACGCCAATATAATAATCTGTAAATATCTGTAAATATAAAGTCTGTTAACAGAATAGTTCTTTGGAATGACAACCAAATGTACGCTTTTGCACTGGAACCACAAGGCTTGTAAAGATCACAAGTAATGAACTTTTTTTTTCCCTAATAAAATATATTTTTTTCCAATAAAACTTATTGTAAACGTAAGCCACTCATATAATTTGGAGCAGGAGTCATGTACTCGTTTCTTAGGTCCACGTCCTGCACATTTAGCCTTGAAATCTCCTGCAGGATTTTAAGCAATAAATTCTAACTAACCACTGTAAAGTAATATAATACAAGGTATAATATAAAGTTAATAATATATAATGTTCTCTTTTCCAAAACCTACTGTACAATTATTTCAAAAAATAAATAAATAAAAAATAACACTAATTGGCATTTTTTTCAATGTCAAAAATATATTTTAAAAAAAAAAACAGAACTATGGGAAGCCTGAAAATACTTTCTATAAATGTGCGTAAATCATTATATACACTTGCTTTAAACAAGAGCATTAAGCTATGTATGTAGTGAATATGAAAAGTGACCAAAACCATAAATGAACAGTATTTTACAAGGGAGAAAACACACAACCCAAATGTAATAAGCCTTAACTTTCTGAAAGCGAAACGTAAATTTAAAATAGCTTATTGTTTATTGGGTGTGTTTAATTGTTTTTACCTCCATCTGATGTAAAAGGAACCGAATGACCAGTTTGTTCAGATTGAGGTAGGAATGGAAGAATAGACATGCTAAAATACTGCTTCTAGTGTAAACCCACTGATTGATTCTGAGCCCTGATTTTCAATTTACTAATTTAATTTCAGAGTGCACCCATATCATTTCCCACACTGCGCTTGGCTTTTGGGTGCAATTCTGGCTTATCGAGTTGATCTGTTGATGTGCGTCCAGCTTTGCTGGAGCCTTAGCAGCTCTTTGAATACAAGACTAGACACCTCTGCTTTAGACTTTGGGAAGTAAGGCCTGGTGTGTGGTAAAATGTCTTAAGCTGCTGTGTGTCGTTCATTCATTTATCTTCAGCAAGCACTTTATCCTGGGCAGGGTCACGGGGATCCGGAGCTTGTCCCGGGAATGCTGGGTGTGAGGTGGGAATCTCAGTGCATCACGCACACATTCACACGCACATTCACACCTAGAGTAATTTAGCGTAGCCCATCCTCCTACTGCCATTTTTGGAAGGTGGGAGGAAATCGGTAAATTCCACACAGAAACTCTGCACACACAGCAACCCGAGCTCAGGATCAAACCTAGGATCGATCCTGCTGTGTGTCTGTGTCATCAATTCACACTACCCAGGTTCTTGTTGTCTTGTGTAAAATAATTACCAAATTGCACAAAGGCAAAAGATCAGTTTGTTTGTCCAAGGTGGCGGCCCCAATAATGTTACAGTGATATTTGTTCATGTTTACAGATTACAGTAAACCACATCAGCATGTCTGTGGATGTCACTGATAATCTGGATGTCGATATTTATGGAAACAAATACTCGTGAGACGCCCATTGTTTGTTAGTTACATAAACCATGTACCTCCAAAATAAAAAAGCACACATCAGAACAGACACTGAAAATGTCTTGAAGATTCCCCGAAACGTACCTTGTCCTGTCTTTTCTCAAACGTTGACTTGGTATCTGGCTTTGTTGCGTTTTTAGACTTTCCACCCAGAATGTCCTCCACATCCTCTCCTTCACTCTCACTGGGGAGGTCAAAGGTCACCTTGCGCAAAGCGTCTCTGGCGTTCTGGCTCTCAGCGTCGCCTCTACACAGTGCAAAAGAATCACGCTAGCCTTCATAAGCACCAATGCTGCACAATATGTTCATGAAAAAACCTCATCTATATACACATACTCTTCAGAATCCTCTCCGTCCATGTCCTCTTCACCCTCATCCTCATCCTCCTCTTCACCCTCATCCTCCTCTTCTTCTTCCTCCTCCTCCTCAGGCGCTGACTCACCTTCCTCATCTGACTCGTGTTGAGCAGGCTCTTCACCCACAAAGTAATCTTTGTATTTCATATTTCTGGAACTTTTCGACTGCAAAAGAAAAAGATGCGGCGTTAATCTGACCTGGTAAACAAGTTAACTGGTCATTTTAATAACCAATGTGAGCTCAGTAGCTTATTTATCATTGCATCTCACCTTTTTCTTACTCTTTGATGTCGAAGGTTTATCAAATGTCAGGTCATCATCCTCACCTGAGGGCAGGTCCTGAAAGTAGTCAATTTCCTCACCAGCAGGTTCCTTCCCTTCCCTCTTGTCCATATCATCCAGAAAAGCCTCCATTTCTGATAGATTAAAAAACTGATCGTCTACTTCTGAGACAGTCCTAGATTTAGGTATCTTGGTTTCTGTTTTCTTTTTCTGCTTGGATTGTTTTTCTAATTTATCAACATCAAAATCAATATCCGAGTCCTCATCGTAAAGCTCCTCATCATCATCATCAGAGCCAGATGACTTGGGCTTAAGTCCATTTTTTCTTTTGTCACCACTCTCTTCTTCCTCTTCCTCCTCCTCCTCCTCATCTTCCTCCTCCTCCTCACCATCCAGGCCACTTCCACCATCCTCCTCCTCTTCTTCTTCTTGCTCTGTTTCTTCTAAAAGAGTCAGTGTCTCGTCTGTGACCGCCTTGCTTACTTCGTTCTCAAAGAGAGTGAGCGCAGCCGTGTTCTGAAGCTCAAGTTCCTGCCAGATCTGTTCCTCGTCAAAGTTCTCCACCACCAGATGGTCTAGCGGACTCCCCTTCCACCCTTTCCGTTTATGGGCTTTGTGCAGATCATACAGGGTTTTTGTGAGGGATGTGAAGTCTGCTGCCAAGCCATCCTGTACACTGTAATGGAGTGAGGGAGAGAGAAAGGTCATTTTTACACACATGGCTACAGATTTATGCAATATAAAGCGAAAATTTCAAACATGAAGGTCTCTACTGCTGTTAATTACTAAGCAACAGCTAAGTAGTAGACTTTATCTAAAGGAAGTCCTAAAAAAATACTTAAATGACACAAAAAGCTTCACCATCTGCATGGAAACGAGACTAGTGTGGAACCTGAGAGACATTAACCGAAGGATAGCAGATGAACTCTTGCTTTTTGTTTTTTAACTATTCAGTGACACTGATTATCTGCGCACTTTCCCAGTCATTAAATAATATTAATAAACAAACGCACAACACTCCATACACGCTAACATAGCTAGCAATCATCATATAATGTCCATAATTACACTGTTCCAGTCGCCTTCGTTATATTATATTTGTCTCAATTATTAAAAAAAAACACAATTCCTAATTTTCTTACTTTAAAAACAATTCGGGCTGCGCTGTACTGTTGTTTAAAATCTGTAAACACTTCTCCAGCGTGTCTCTCACAGCCCCATTCGCCATGGCTGCACACGCGTGGGACCCGGAGTGCACGCGGTAAAAATGTTCCTCGGAAACAAAGCAGAATCAAATCGTTCCGCAACGATTACCGAAGTACGAGTTTAATACAGTGCGTTTTTTATTCTCATAAAATACAGACATATTCTATACGGTATACGAGACATTATTCACGTGTTCCCATTTTTATAATAAACACTGCACGGCGTTTTTCCTGATATTTATTTAAAAGCATTGATATAATTAATTATTTAAATAAAGATATTACGTTTTGTATCAGGAAAACATGGCGGCCTCCTTTCTGAAGGTTGCAGGTAGGCTAAATAATAAATAAATGACTGTTTTAAACCAGAAACTTTAATCTCCGATGTAAGTGATGCATTTTATCAGTAGTAATGTTTTACGGAAAGTAGATTTTAACTTAAACATGGCACAAATGTTCTACATACGTGTATATTAGAATAGCAGCCTGTATATACATTATAGTAATAAAGACAGTTGTATTAGCAAACAACACCCACACACACCGGCCATTTTTAAACAAATGACGTATACCATGGAGGAAAATATTTAATAGATATATTTTATAAGGTATATACTATTGGCAACACAGGGAGTAAACTGTACCAAACATCTAATTCACATGTTCCCAACCCCGAGTCACTCCAGGACCAGGATTTATTATACATAATAAATAAGACTGTTTTCTGAGGTCTTTTCTTACTTTAGATTGTGGTGTATTGAACTTGAGCAGAATTCTGTGTGTGTGTGTGTGTGTGTGTGTGTGTGTGTGTGTGTGTGTGTTTGTTACATGGAAGGACAGGATAAAGCAACTGGACCCAAATGGAACATATGATTTCCAAAAGCCTCTTATAACCTTAATAATTTAGGATTGAGCATAACTGTTTGATTAGTAAAGATATGGAGATATACCGTGTATGAAGGATTTTCATTTTGATGCAAGTCTGATCTGAACAAAGGGTTCACAAACTTTCTCCCTGCTCTAAGTGAAATGCTAAATAAAACTAAAGACACTAGTGTTCTTGCTTGCATAAACACTCTTTTGCAGCGACGTGTATCTCAAGGCATGCTGCTCGCCAGTCCCTATCAGTGAGAACGTTCTCTTCATCGTTACCTGTCAGTCAAAGTGTCCCTCCGTCTTTATGGAAGTTGGGCAGACTGAACCATGTTGCGATCGCAGTACCAGACTTGGAGAAGGCAACAGCTTTGTACCGGGATGTGCTTGGTGCCCAGGTGAGCGATACTGTGCCCTTGCCTGAGCATGGGGTTTACACCGTGTTTGTGGAACTCGGCAACACTAAACTGGAGCTCCTGCACCCTCTGGGAGAAAAGAGCCCCATTGCAGGCTTCCTGCAGAAGAACAAAGCTGGAGGAATGCACCATATCTGCATCGAGGTGAGCTGTGTTTAGGGTGTTAACAATTCAACACCTCAACTTATCCAATGTGAGAATGAAATATAGTACTAGTATATTTACATCAAATGCTTTTATCCAAAGCCACAGAGAGAGAAACTTAATTTAAAAATGGGTCAGATAGCAGGCACATGCTCGAGTCATAAAGTCATCAGCAGAGTTTAAAAAATCTCTCTACAACTGTATTCCAACTTTGGTAGACATTGCATGAAGAAGCACCAGGGGAGGCCACAGCAAATATTAATCATGAGGTGCCAGTATTTTTGTAATCATTATTTTGCAGGACAAAGATTGCACTTTTTAATGTTTGAAATAATAATGGATAAAAATAAATCTATACAAAGTCTCCATGTGTGTAAACTTATGAACAATTGTATTTCCTATTCATTTTTGCACTTTTTTTTTGGAAGGGTGCCAATAATAATGGAGTTGACTGTAAAAGTGACCAGTCATAATCGAGTGGCTTGCACTTTTATAAGAGGCAAAATGACCTTGTAATGTTGTGAGAAATGTGTGTAGTACTGTTTATTAATCAGCTTATCTGATGTCTTCTGCTTATAGGTTGATGATATAAATTCAGCAATAGAGGATCTGAAGGCAAAGAAAATCAGACTGCTTTCTCCAGAGCCACGGATAGGTGCTCATGGCAAACCTGTGATGTTCCTCCACCCTAAAGACTGTGATGGGGTTCTTGTCGAAATAGAGCAAGCGTAGTAATCAATATTGTCTCTTCAAAAAAAAAAAAAAAAAAACTCTACACGAGTGATAATTGATGTTACTGATGAAGTTGAAAAATTGACATAAGCTAAGGGTATTTTCTTTCACACAGATCTATAGTGTCTGATATACATATGACTTTCCTTGTCTGTAAATTATTGGATAAATTATGTGATTTGGCTGGTAATATTCTATATCATTTAAAATGGTTTATCAGTACGCTAATGGATAAAATTCAGAAGAACACTAGCAGTCTACTTGTTTTTAATACTAGTGCCAGTGGTAATGGAAATTGTTCCCATTATTAATCCACCTACTTTACATAATGAGATCTAGGAGACAGCACATGTGACCTGACCAATGACACGTACATGTATAGTAATATCATGATAATATAAACATTTCACTGTTGGATGCACTGTCTCATCTTTTTCTCATTTTCTTGAAGATATTATAACATTCCTGCCGTTTTTGTGATTACAAAAACAAGATTGTTTCCATCATTCGGTATAAGTTCATTTAGAGTACTCATTCCTAAGAGTAATGAATGAAAATGCACAACAGGCAGAAGGGTTTTGAAAGATGAAACTGTTTCACTCTATCCATCCTCTTCAGTGTCCAGACTTCAGCTCACTGTCTGCACAAGAATGAGCGTGTTACTGGAATACGATTTGGACCATTTCCATCTCTCAGATGTCTCTCTTTCTATTGCTCCCTCCATAAATCACTTCCCTTTGGACACAGCTGGATGAGGGAGATTAGAGACTGATGTTTTCTCTCAATTTCCTGTCCGTGTGGTTTCTGCTTTGCTGCTTTGTTGACTCTTTTGAATTATTGGGATAAAAGGGTCTGATTTGCAGCTTAAAGTCATCTGTGGCATTTCCGTTTCTTTGGCAGGATGGAAAAGAAACTGCAAAGAAAGTTCTTACTCAGTCTAAGAACATTTATACAACAACCTTAGGCTATTTGACTGACATGCATACGTGACACTGTTCAGAAATATAAGTTTACTCATTTGATAGATGCTTTTATCCAAAGTGGCGTACAAATGAGAGTACAGTCCAGGTATACAGGTGTAGGTTATGGGCCTTGCTTAAGAGTTCACCAGTGGTGCTGTGACAATCCTGGGGATTTAATCCCCCAACCCACAGACAACAGAAACTTAACCACTGATCCAGCACTGCCATTGTTGAATTTCAAGTAATGGTGAATTGATAAGGTTAAATTTGCATTTGCATATTAATTTGTAACAGGGTCGACCTAGTAATGAATCTTACTAGGGCACAGCTTTTTTGCGCTTTCATGCAAGTTAATTAAGATTAATAGGCTCTATTGGGCCGTGTCATTTTTGGAAAGGTTTTCCTCATTTAGAATAACAATTACATAACTACAGAACCTGAAGCAAATGGTCTGCATCATATCTGAATATACAGTATATTTTGAGCTGTGAGAATATTATATATCCAATAAGTGTTATCTTCCATTACAGCTTAATATGGAGAAATGGATGTTATTTAATTTAATGTGGCTAATATTCACTGTATCACACTTTCATTTTCGATTTTTGGGGCTTCTCATAAGACAACAAATAAAAATCAGATTTTATGTGTTTAGTTACAAATGCTTTAATAACCTTGCTTCTTTCTATGATCATCTAATTTGCTATTGACCCACCCACACCCTCAAACCCTCCACAACCAGCTTGCTATTCTATTCTGAATGTAACCTCTGATATTTATTGTCCACTTTCTGATTGTTAACTGGTAGTTTATACAATTTGTGTAAAGCACCTTTGGGTCATTTTTAATGCACTGTATAAAGAAAATGCATTAATCATTATAATATTTTTTCATGGGTGAGTGTGACCTGTTATGTCAGGAATGAAAAACATACAAGCAAAACATACACAGGAGCTGAAAGAAACCACAACAACCAAACTAATCTTTGTGCAAAACTTGGTAACTAGTTAACAGTTTTTATACTACCCAAAGGCTGCTTGTTCGCTATTATCTTTTATATATAGGCTCTTTTCTACAAGCTGTTTTGACTACTTCAGCTCATCGCTGCCGCAGTGCTTCACTTCATTTTTGCTGGCATAAATTGGTGCAAATAAATAATTGGAGCTATGGAATGCCTACAGCATGGCCCTAATCATGTTAGTCACACTATGACTATTGCCTAGCTGATGTATCGATTGCTTCCTCTTTCTACTGATATTTATCACTAACAATCTGTTCTGCAGTGCAGCTGCCAATTTGCAACACACTCTCTGTGTTCCTATTTGTTGTTATATAGTGATAATACATTAGTTTTGAGCTTGGAAAATGATTCTTGTGCACATTATGCAAATATTACAGATGGTCTCTTTCAGTACGATACTCAAGCATGAGCAAAAGTTTCCAAAATCTACTGCTCTGTAGTGTGCCTAAACATCAATCGAATGAACTAAGTCCTTGTGCTGAGTCCTAATCAATCCCCTGTAATGTTCCAGTAAATAATTTGGACTCAAAATTGCACAGGGAGAATGTGTTATGAAGTTTTCTGGCTATAAACCTGCACTATATACAACCAGGGTCAAATCATGATAAATTGCACAAGATGTGTCAAATCTGTGAGATCAGGGTAAAGCCTGCATACTGCATCCTAACCCTCAGTATATCTTGATATATGATACCATAGCAACACTGCAGTAAAAAAAAAAATTAAAAATTTAACTAAACATACAACATTATACCTTTTGAAAATAAAAAAGTGCACTACTGAAAACAGCTTTATATAAATTATCAAGGCCAAATGAATGAACAAGGAGTCAAATGATGCAATTAAAATAAGATACGAAATTCTTCAGTCTCAATAAAAAGTTTGAAGGCAGTGTTTATAGAAGGGAACATGGCCATAAATCCAAGCACAAAATAAAATACAAAATAAATATTAAAGTCACATCTACCTAAGATATTTTAAAGTATGTGTGGAAAGTGTATCTTGTGTAACACTATACAAACCTTGACATTATGAAATGCATAAACTCTGGCAAACAGTGTAAATGCAGTTCTTGAGATGCTTAAAAATTTATTTTTTTTTGTTGTCTTGTGTCTGATTGTAAATCAATAGCAAATGAAGCTTATTGAGAACTTTTGCAGCAGTAGAAAAACAGCAATAGTTTTTGTGCCTTCTTAACGAGCCTCAAACCTAATGGACATGGATTTGTATCCATTTTACAGCCTAATGTTTTGAGTGGGCTCATGAGAAGAGAAACGATTATATGCTTGATGACAACTTGGGATCAATATCTTTTTACATTTGGTTATGTAAAGCCATTTTGTGATCATTCAGAGAGCCACTAAATAAGTAATGAGCTTACAACCAGTGCCATAAATGGGCATTATTTCCATTTGGTTGGGTTTTTAATATGATCCATAATCTTTTAATAAGTCCCACTTGTGAGAGCAATGAAGGAAACAAATAATGAGATGCTACCCTAATGTGGAGAGAAAAGAGGACCCACAGTGGTGCAGAGCTTAGTGCTGCTGTCTCACATCTCCAGGAGTCCACAGTTTGATCCTGAGGACAGTTAACTGCCAGTAGGTGAACTGGCTACACTAAATTGTCCCTAGAAGTTAAAGTGTATGTGCATGGGCCTCAGTGATGGACTGGCATCCCATCTGGGGTGTATTCCCACCTCATGCCCAGAATTCACTGCAGTCTTAGAACATAGTATATTTGGGTGTGGTTTTAGACCCACACTCTCAGGAAAAAATGCACTAAACTGTACCATTACTTGCTGCTGGGGTGGTACCTTTAAGAGTACAACTTTTGTGCCTTTAGTGTGTTTTTTTGAACCTGGAAATGTGCATATAGTGTAGATAGATAGATATACTTTATTGATCCCATGAGGGAAATTCTTGAAAGGGAACCTCCGCCTAGTGTACCTTTACCTAATGGTAATGCACTATATCCACATTTCCGGGTGACGGATGCATATTAAAGGAACAAAGGAATGGGAGCCACCCCAGCGCCAGGAAAGAGACAGGTTTAGTACCCCCCCCCTTTTTTTTTTCTAAGAGTGCAAATCCACACTCAAATTTTATACTTATGTTACATCCAGGATTTTTGTGCACTTGTATTTTTAAATTTGAGCCCAAGATAAAACAAAGACATTGTGACCATTTATTTGTTAGATACAAATACTCCACAACACAACATTTTCTAACAGTTGAATACAAAAACAGACCTCAGGAAATGGCTCCGTCGGACTGGACTCAGTTTAGCAATATCAGCTACAGAGGCTAATAATACATATGCCATACTAAACAACCTAGTTTATACATTGTTTTAACACATTTGATTTCAGTAGTATTCAGTTTGAGGAAAAATTACTTGTTACAAGAAAATCTTATGTAAAAAGGTTGCCAGTTCAAATATCATTTCTTGTCTGAGCCATCAATCTTCTGAATCAGGCTACCAGCATGCCCTCGAAGGTCAACCTCACCTATACTCTCATCTATCAGTTCAAATCAGCCTTTCAGCACTCACACAGCTGGACTGCACAGCTGTTCTCACACACATACTAACATTGCACTATTTTATTTGCACTACTTTACTGTGATGTTGCATTTTAAACAAAAAAAATTAGCATAAAATGTATTTGCACACTATTACCATGATTGTACTGTATCCCTTTTTATTTTATTTCAGTCATTTTCATGTCATGAAACAGATTTTCAATTGGATTTACTCTGGGCTTCTTTTTTCCAAGCCATTCCTTTGTAGTTTTTGGCTCTGGCTCATTGTGCTGCTTGAACATATATTTTTACCCTAAAGGCATATGTCTAGCTGACTGGAACGCAGCATGATGCTACCACCACTGTGTTTTATTGTAGGAATGGTTTTACCTGGATGTTGGGCTGTATTTAGTTTGAAACAAACATTTTGCTTTGGACTGGGACCAAATGGCTTTTCCAAAAGCTCTCAGATTTTCTAGCATGGCCTTTCTTCAGAAGTTGTGTCCTGCTCATCACTTTCTTCATAGAAGTCTGCGAAGAGCTGATGATATTGTTGATGTCTGCACAGCTTCTCCTATTCCAGCCATTGAGCTCTGTAATACCTTCAGTGTTGTAGATGGACTCTTGGCCAATTCTCTGACAACTGCCCTTCTTGCCTGAGCACTCAGTTTGGCATGATCTTGGGAGTGTCTGGGTTGTGCCATATTTTTTCTGCTTTGTTATAACCGATTTCACAACCTTCTCCATCTTTCTTCCTCCTAACAACTTCATCTTGAAACTTCAAAGGCAGTTCTTCAGTCTTCATGACAGCAGGATTGATCTGATCTGCCATTTTAGCTGTGAAACCTCCCAAAGTCACAGATATTTATTGTGCACTCATATGATTGGACAGAGGTGGATTTAAAATGAACACAGCTATATCTTATTTAGAGGAAAGGTGTGGTGGTGGTGGTGTTGAATATTGTCAATTATGCAGTTTGTAGAGTTTTTTTTTTTAGGAATTCTGAGGACATCTAAATACTTAATTTTATTTATGTAGAGAGTCATTAAAAAAATTAAATTTGATGCTGCAATACAGCAAAAAGAGAAATAATCACTGGGGATGAATACTTTCTGGAGGCACAGTATGATGTAAGTCACCTCAAAATCATTACTGTAATTTATCATAAATCATAATCCTGAGTATGTTGCTCTCTAGACTGTTTGCCATTCGTAGTGCTGCATGCCTCCAGGGTATACCTTTACAAGCTTTCTACACAAAATGCCAAGCTAAAAATTAATTATTTGGTGCCAGACTCCAGTGAACGCCTTAGCTTTCTTAAAACTATTTTATTTGTTTTTATTTATTATTTTTTTAAGATTGATTTTTTTTTATCTCCAAAAAATCTTTTTTTTTTAATCAGTAGTCAACATTACATATTTTAGATCTGAAGTTTTTTTTTATTTATAAACACACTGGAAAATGTCTTCTCTTTCTGCTTCTTCTTCTTCTTCTTCTTCTTCTTCTTCTTCTTCTTATTATTATTATTATTATTTTACAAATGGTGTTTCTACATAGGTACACTCTATATAGTCATTTTAAAAAAATAAACCATATTTAGAAAGAGTCAAAATTCATGTGATGCAATTTTAAGTAATGTTATTAAATACTTTAGGAATGAAAGGTTTGATACGGAGGATTAATTGTGTTATTTAATAAACTGTAGATCGGAATCGCACACTGACTCTCGCTATACGATGGCAATAAAGATAATTTTATTCATAATTAGTTTAAGCGGTCTGGTGTTTCTGGCCAATCAGAATGGCGCACATTTAAAGAGGGCGTGGCTCTGGGTGTTTTTTTTTTTTTTTTTTTGGAACGAGGGTGCGGAGTAGAATAACGGTCGCAGCGCGCGCAGGTTTATTAGCCGCAGCTGCCGCACGCGCTGGTTCTGCTCCTTTAAAAGCGCCGCTGCTCCGTTAAGCATCTCGGGACGCGTCCTCTCGGCGGAGCGGCTCCTCCTCGGCAACAGCTGCGGGCTTTAATGTGAAGATAACAGCAATAACGACGCCCATAAAGGTAACGCGGTATTCTATGTCTCTGTCTGTGAAACTGAGGATTTTATTGTAGCGTGTGTGTGTGTGTGTGTGTGTGTGTGTGTGTGTGTGTGAGGTCTGCAGCGTCTTCAGGAGGCTTTATGTTTGTACATTAGCCTTAGCCTGGTAATGTTCCGTGATTAGTGTGGGGTTTAACCCATCACTGCTCTCTCTGTTCAGTTTCTTTTAGCTCATTTACACTCACAGGCTGTGTGTTAAGTGAATTTCTTCCCAAATAACCTGAAAATGACTGAGCATTGTTATTAAGTTTATTGTTTTTTTTTATTTTTATAGCCTCGAATGAACTATGGCTTTAAACTTGCTGTTAAAATGTTTGTTGTATTTTGGTGTTATTCTCTGACACAAACACTGCGACTCTGAAGTAAACACGGAGTCGCCTACTTTAATCAGCTTTAATCACAGGCAATAATTATAATTAAATAAAACTGTATTACTTCAGAATCTATCATTAGTGCTTAATCTGTTTGGTTTAGGATTTTAACAAAATGAAGTTGAATTGTTTGTTGTTCCAGCATCTGAAACATGCTTATTAATATCATATTTAATTTCACTTGCCTGGTTGCATTATATAATAATTAATATAGAATAAACATACCCACATTAATTATTATGTATCTGATATGTAATAGATGATATAGAGTTGAACTCCTTGTTGTTTTGTTTGTGTTCCTGTCACTGACTGATTATAACGTGTAATAGCAGTGTTGTAAACACACGCAGGGTTTAATGACTGCTGATACAAACAGCATTAATGCAGCTTTTTCTGTCTCTTGTGAACCGCATTGTCTTAAACGATGTGTGAGTGAGAAGGTGATCCATGTGGGAACCACACCTTCCATCCATCCATCCACTCAATGTCGTTCACTGAGTGGTTTATATACAGAATAATGCATAAGTCTATAGATTTTTTTTATAGAAATATAGCTCAGTCTTCATAAACATAAACACATAAACATTGGGGGAAGAAGAGATGTAGTCGTTTGGAGAAAAGGAAAGAGAGAACGAGATGAGAATGCTGAAGAGATACTTATCCTACGCATGTGCGTGTCATGTTCTGTTATCCCACTGGGTGGATGTGTCTCCACGATGGTAACCTGCTGTTAACTTGGCCAAGCTGCACCGCACGCACACACACACACACACACACACACACACACACACACACACACACACACACGCACACTCCTCCCCCCCAGAGCCCTCGTTATGTCTCTCTGTGCGACTCTGATGATAAAGAACACACCCCGAGTCACATGAGCGCGTCAAGACGTTATTCATGCACCAGCAGGAGCAGTAGAATTTTAAATTGGGCTCTTGTGGGAGAGAGAGAGAGAGAGAGANGAGAGAGAGGAAAGGAGGGTAGAGGAGTGAGCGAGAGAGGGGGAGAGCGAGAAGAGAGGGGGAGGGAAGAGAGAAGAGAAAGGAGGAGAGAAAAGGAGAGAAGGAAAGAGAAGAGGACGTAGACAGAGAAGGGAAAAGAAAAGAGATTGAGAGAGAGAGAGAGAGAAAAGGAGGAGAGAGAAGGGGGGGAGACAGAGAGAAAAGGAGGATAGAGAATTCCCTTTCCAAAAGCATGTCATTGAATTTTCCAGGGAAGAATAAAGTGGTGTTTTTGTCCCAATCTGAAGATGAGTGCTGGTTTAAAGTATCCTTGAGCTCAGAAATGTGATTTTTAAATGGTGGCTCATTCTGAATAGATTAATAATTTTCATATTTAAAACAGAGACTTTCTCAGTACAACTGTAAAAGAAATCGATTCTGGGAGTGTTATGTATGAGCTCAGTTTGCGTTTTCTCAAGATCAACTTCACAGCTTTAAACCTGTTACATCTGAGATTAGAGGGTGATGTGATAGCTGGAAACTTTTAGCCACAGAACCTGCGTGTGCTTGGATATCTAGCTAGGTATCAGAAGTCACACTAGTGAAGAGCGAAATCTTTCAGCCATGGATGGCGTGGTGTGATGCAGTCTGACCAGAAGCGGAGTCACTTTTACTATCCAAAAGTTGATTATTTTCCTATTAAACTGTGTTTTATTTGTATTATACAACTGCAATTTACAAACTAATTACTAACAATTACATGTCTACAAGTCAAGTTATTAAGCCATGTTATCATATTTTTGCAACTGTATAGAGTCTTCACTCACCAGTCTCTGTTTCTCTCTTTTTGAAGTTGATAAGACAAAAAAAAATGCAGCTGAGAAACTGCTTCTGTCCTGAAGGCCTTCACGTTTCAGAAAAGCTATACTAGCTGTTAAAAGTCTCTTACACGGGACACTCCTTCTGTAGATGTTAAATAAAAGTCTCCATACACAAAACTTCACCATAATGACGATTATAAATTTTTTAATAACAAGTTTTTAAAACTGCTCATTATTACTCCTAGACTATGTGGTGTTTCCACCGTGCAAGTCCCTGTAAATGAGCTGTTACTATAGAAAAGATAATGTACTTGAAATGAGCACATTAATTTAAAGCTGTCATTAGAGTTACAGCCGGCACTACTGTCAGAGCTGCTGTCGCAGAAAATGAAACAAAACCTTCTGACCAGTCAGACTCAAGAATTCAAGATTGCCGTGTTATAAACGTATTTACACCGATCAGCCATAACATTAAAACCACCTGCCTATTGTGTAGGTCCCACTTGTGCCGCGAAAACAGCTCTGACCCGTCGAGTCATGGACTCCATTGACCTCTGAAGGTGTGCTGTGGTATCTGGCACCAAGACATTAGCAGCAGATCCTTTAAGTTGAGAGGTGGGGCCTCCGTGGATCAGACTTGATTGTCCCGAATATCCCACAGATGCTCGATCAGATTGAGTTCTGGGAAATTTGGAGGCCAAGCCAACACCTTGAACTCTTTCCTCAACCCATTCCTGAACAATTTTTGCAGTGTGGCAGGGCACATTATTGTGCTGAGAGAGGCCACTGCTATTAGGGAGTACCGTTCCCATGAAGGGGTGAACTTGGTCTACAGCACTGTTTAAGTAGGTGTTATGTGTCAAAGTAACATCCACATGAATGCCCTGACCGGTCTGCAGCTATATACGCAGCAAGCTGCGATGCACTGTGTGTTCTGACATCTTACTATCATAGCCAGCATTAAATTTTTCAGCAATTTGTGCTACAATAGTTCCTTTGTGGGATCTGTTCCAGATGGGCTCCCCACACGCATCAGGGCGCCCATGGCCTTGTCGCCGGTTCACGATTGTCCTTCCTTGGACCACTTTTGGTAGGTAATAACCACTGCAAACCTGTAACACCCCAAAAGACCTGCCGTTTCGGAGATGCCCTGACCCAGTCATCTAGCCATCACAATTTGGCCCTTGTCAGAGTCGCTCAGATCATTACACTTGCCCATGTTTCCTTCTTCCAACACACCAGCTTCAAGAACTGACTGTTCATTTGCTGCCTAATATACCCCACCCCTTGACATGAGCCATTGTAGCAAGCTAATCAATGTTTAATCACTTTATCTGTCAGTAGTTTTAATGTTATGGCTGATGTATATACTACAGTTAGTTCTGGTACTGCTGTGATTACCTGCGAATGGCCGAATCACAGCCATGCTGATATCCAGTATAAGTACATTCTTGCTCATGTGATAATTATGGTAAAGCTGTCAAGATAATGCAGGGAGTAGCAGTTAATTGAGCATTAAAAAGCAAACATTAAGCCATGCATTTTCCTACAGTGATTATGTGTAATGGATGTATCTGTGTGTGCATCTGTGCCTTGCAATGGACTGGCGTCATCCATTGTGCATTCCTGCATCAGCACCAGTGTTCCTGGCATTGGCTCTGGATCCACTGCAACTCTGACCAGGATGAACTGAAGATGAGTGAATGAATGAATTGTGTATAATGGTTTATGTTTTATGTTTACAGTGATTTTTAAATTCCAAGTGTGTTGGATGTGGGTGTTGTTGTAGCCCAGAGCAACTGTTCTGTACAGCAGTGTAATGCATGTGTTCATTTTGTAGCACTCAGAGCAGCGCAGCTGGTTGTCCTGGGAGTGAGTGTGTGTGTGTGTGTGTGTGTGTGTGTGTGTGTGCGCATTCAATGAATTGGATCCATGTTATTGAGGTCAATTTTTCCAGATTCTATTGCTTGTTGAAATACAGCACTTGAACGCTTTACAGTCTAATATTAAAGTGCACTGTATTAAATCATAAACTATTATTTATTAACCCTCAAACAACAGGCCAATTAGCCCTTATTCTTAGTACATTATCATTTATACAGTACATTATCATTTATACCGATAACAACTGATTACATTTTCCTTAATACATCCAAAACCACACCCAATTAAATATAGTGCACTCTTTAGGAAGGTTTATGATCCTGTCCTAAAACATAGCGTAGAATATGCTCCTGAGTTCCCACAATGCATAGTAGCAGGTTAGTTTTTGAACACTGCAGTCTAGAAGATGCTGAACAATCATAATGCACTTTGCAGATTGTAGGGAACAAAGGATAGGGTGTCATTTTAGAAACACGGTGGTATGGTGCTTGAGACGTCTTAATTTGTCTGAAATGATTTTGCAGTAATTTTTCTCCAATGAGGATTAAATTGTCTTAAAATTGGAAGTACATGGACTTAAATTTTATGCTGTAAAGAATCGTAAATGCTCCAGCGTTTTTTAATGGCCCATTAAAACATTTTACACCAGAAACAAGAAGACAACCACATCACACATCACATCGCATCTGGAGGTGAAGTGCATGAAATACACGGGGAGTCAAGAATGAATTTTTGTGCTTTTCTGTACTGGGTTAGTAAATATAACGTGCAAATATAAAGTACATATTATTATTATAAACTTGCATTACCACTGAATATGATTGCATAATGTATGTTTTTCAGTCCTGCACTCTCCTGCATTCACTCATGTGTCCCAGAGTTTGACTCCAGAGTGTCCTGCATGAATTGAAGAAGGTTGTTAATCCAGTGAAATTTACTCTCTGGGTGGGCGAAATGACAAAAGAAATCACACCACGATTCTCAAAGGCATTTCTACAATATGTATCATGATATAAAGGCTTGCTCACAAATTGCCAGCAATACAGTAGGGTTGCATTTAAAAACAAGTTTGATGTTAATGTCTACTTTTTTATGGAAAAAACAAATTTGTAACTTCAAATCAGTCCCATCACCAAGACTACAAAAAAAATCCACTACATTTCTCAATTTTTTTCCCCCTAATTAACATCTAGCTGTAGCATCCCAACAAATAAACACTATTATTTCTCAATTTACATCAAAATTCCTTTTGCTTTTGGCATTTTGTCTTTCAGTTCGTTGATGGTTCCCTAACCAGGTCAAACATTGCAGAGAATCAGCGTGTAAAAATGTAAGAAATGTTTTTCAGACTTTCAGGGAACTGCCACATTTGCTCTACAGAGATCGCATTTCCATAAATATGTGTATGCTGTGAGATATGCTGTCATTTAAGCATCACGATATATACATTTTTATATATATAACCCACTTCTGTATAGGTATAATGCCAAGAGCAAGACAGTTGTTATTACTGATTTCCTGGTATATACTTACTGTTTTTTTGTTGTTATATGACATCAGAGGAGACTTATGGCAGTGATTCAGTGCATCCTTCCTGCCACTGAAACACAGAGAGGAAAGCCAAGGCGTATGTCCCTTATCAGCACAGATGCTAATTTTTCTTAAGTTCAGGAGGTTAAATATGGAGGGAGGCTATAGTTTGTAATCTCAGAGTGTTGTAGAAAGATGAGTCTTTGGGAAAGGAAGGGCATTAGAGGCTGTTAGCTGATGAATGTCGTCGTTTAATCAGGGCCTTAAGAGCTGGCACTTTATTAACCTCACTGCCAGGATTCTCTGATTCTGCTCCAACCTGGCTCACTCAGAATTTCAATCAGCGTTAAGGCTGAATCTTTTTAGCTGGGCAGTATTTCAGAATACTTTGGCATTACTTTTAAACCTACTCGTGTGTGTGTGTGTGTGTGTGTGTGTGTGTGTGCACGCCATGTTATGTTGTTTGCTTAATATAATTATTTGGAGCTAACAAGGCTCTCTGGAGGCATTTCTGTCTTTGTGCATTATGATATATGTTTTTTTTAATCAGTTGATATTGTAATCAGTACAAAATTATAAATTATTCATCAGTCAGAGTTCTGTGCACCATGTTTTTCAGAGAACTCGTCTTGGGATTGACTTCTCCAAAAGGGACAAGGAAGTGTAGATGACAGCAGACCTTAAGTGACTCTATTATGTCTATTATATCTATTCCCTCTAGTATACTGTATAAATATTATATCTTAGTCAGGGTGGATCACCTCTCTGCTTCTTTTATCAGAACTTTGTATAGCTCCAGAGTTCACAGTTAGTTTGATAATTCCCTTACCTTCAGATACCTTCTTTCGTTTCTTTATTTCTTTGCTCTTCTTCATGAGGGACTGATGTTTACTTTCGACATGAAAGAGCAGCCAAATATGGGTGAATACCGGCTTCTTTTCAAAAGTACTAATGAAATTTGGCAGCTGCAATTATGCACTTGGAGCGAGATGGGCTAATTTCGAGCAGCGTTTGCCTGTTCTGATGTGTAGTGGCTTTGATGTCTCGGACAGACGCTCTTCCTCTTCATCCCAGTCTGCTACTGCAATGGACTGACTGCTTCCTTCAAGGACAAATAACCTTTGTGGAGATTTAGTTATTCAGTCAAAGTTATCGTTCAGTATGTTCTCAAGGCTTTTATGGTTTCACTGCGCACAATTGATTAGGGCTGCCCAAAAATTGTATTAAAAGCACAGTCTCGATTTATTTCTCAGAGCATTGATTCAAGAACAGTGTCGATTCTGCAGCATTCACACTTATGGAGAAGATTCCACGCCAGAGTGAAAGCAGGTGAAATAACGTGAAATGCGATACTCATAGCAAACAGTAATATGAACCAACTTTAACAGCAATCCACAGGACTGAAATTATATACACAAACAGTAGCCTGTTTGCTTTTTGATAGTGACACGAGGAAAACGTTACACAATGAAAAGCAAAACCTTCAATGCATTGCTCTTACATGGCTTGATGTCTTCAGTAAAAAAAAAAAAAACAGTCAACAGGGTATTGCTTTTCCTAAAAACTAAATGCTGACTTTGAAACAGAAGCAAATGTAATTCTTTGCTGCGTTTCACTTAAATGTATGAAATCAATGAATGGGGCATCTGAGTCATGGCTGTGCATACATAGCGTGTGTTTATCAAAACCATCTTTTACCCATGAGAGGCTTACGAATTGCTATCAGAATCACAGAAACATTGCCACGACTAATTATTTGACGAATCCTTTCTAACTTTAGGAGGACACACTGTGCTCTTGGGACCCTGATATGATTAAAGTTTTATATGAAATAGCAGTTATTTTTGTTATTGAAATACAAATGTACCAATATTTCAGTCATTCAAAATGCAGATGAGCTGTCATTCACAAATATTTGGTAGGAAATATCAAGGAGTAATGTAAGAATTTAATAAACATACATACATACATATTGTTCCTTAAAAAAATGATCAGAGTCATGAGTAAGAATTATAATTTAACTTCTAAGCCAAATTTCATCAAGAATCATGCAGCCGTTGAGTTGATGAACACTGCAGTGGAAAATTATGAATATTATTCATATTATTGAGATTGAGACCTCACAGTCATTTTTACATTATTGAATTCTCATTCAGTTTGGTTTGTATACATTATGAGTCATGTTCAAGGTTTAACTTTTTTATTGTTTTTTATTTTATTTATTTATTTATTTTTTTGTATTTGCCCCTGAAATCTCCAAACACTGGCCTTGCATTCCAATACATTTTTCAACAGATTGAATAAATAAAAAATAAAATTTTCATCAGATAGAATTGCTTCCTACACTCCTGTTTCTGAGGTCTGCAGTTATCTTTGATCGTCTAATGAACTTTACTTGATCTGGCAAGCTGTGAGAGTAGGAGTGATCTTTCTGAAAAGAAAGAAAAGTCAGGAGAAAGAAGGAGAAATCGAGACCAAATTGAGGCCAAAGGCACTTTAAAACAGTATTGGAACTCAGGGTGAGACATCAGTATTGTATGTGCTCTAAAACAACAGGTGTGCACATAAAGAACAGAAATATTGTTCAAGTATTTATGGTCATATTTGTCTCTGCCATTTATAGTATACCTTTCTATAGTATACCTTTCTATAGTATACCTTTCTATAGTATACCTTTCTGCACATATCAGCATATAGTTTTCCTTCCCTATCACATAAGAGCTACCGATCTGGGATGGTGAAGGCTAAGATGCTGACGCATGCCTCCTCACAGACATGTGCAGCTTTGTTCATGTAATGTCACAGGGCAGCTGAATGCACTTGGAAGAAGGCACTAAGTTTATGCAAGCCCACCAACGCATGTGATTGGCTATTGTCACTCTATAATTGTTCTGGGAGAGAGCAATGCCTTCATCCTCACCCAGAGAGTGGCTTATGCTTTCTTGGGCTCCTGGCCACTGATGGGTGTGGCATTGTCAGAATTCAAACATGAAAGTTACTACTCAGTTTGTGTATATGGTGTATAAGGCTGGATATTGTGAGTTCAAATCCTAGCACTGCCAGAGCCGTCTACAGCCAGGAGTCTTAGAATTATTGGCTCTGGTGGAAAGGATGGTATTGCTTCCCTCTCTGTCATTTAATGTGACACAATTGCAGGTGTCTGGAACTGGAGGCAACAGGATGTAAATGTGTAGTCTTTTAATTAGGACTGTTCCAAATATAATTGTCAGAATCTATGGCTTGGTCAAGGCACAGGCAGACACAGTTAACACAAGCATATCCATAATCATTATCCAAATTCAGGTCAGACAGGAAAAGGTCAGAGCACGATTATAACCAGGATCTAAGAATAAACGAGTACAAGAAACTAGGAAATAACGTTATGAAGATCCTAGAGAAACACAACAAAGACAACTTTCAAATAGATATGTATGTATATACACAGACTACACACATTACAGAACCAGACAAGTGTGACAAACAAAACGTAACTTAATTACAAGGAACATGTACAAACAATAATCAGGCTGCAGAGCTAGGCAGGTGCTGAAGAACCAAAGAAGCAAATCCGATCCTTTCATGGCAGCTGTAGTGTTAATCTAACAAATAATGAAGCTATGTTCATATTTTGGCTGTGACTAATGTGAAGTAGCAATGCTGACTAAGAAAGAAAAAACTCAACACCATATTTTAAACCCCCCGAAATCGATCAAATTGGGACAGGCAGCTGAATTTGCATTTTCCACACACACGTTAACATTAGCCTCAACTGAGCAGTGTAACCTCGCCTCCAGACATCAGCATTCAGACTGTGTTTGTGCATTCTCTCAAACGAAAATGCCTGGCAGAATTAGTGAGCTTGGCACTATTCTGCCTTCCTTGACAATCACAGCTATTTATTGCAAAATTCACCTTCAAAAAGGCAGAGCAGTCAAGCCTGTAGGCACATGATTGGTAGAGAGAAAGATGTCGACTGTATTCAGATTAAAGCTCCAAAATCTAGTTGATATTTAAGGAACGTCTGGAATTAATGTTAATTTTTAAACCAGCTAATGTGAAATCATGATATTTAGCATCATATTTTGGGTCAAGCAGAGTTTTTTAATATAATTATTAGAATTGAAGCAGAGCACTAATCTGTTTCTCTGTTATGTTTGTAGGCCGTGATTCAGGTTGGGAGTTACGGTTTTCAGCGGCCCTGTTTGTAGGCTGCTACACTGATTCCGGCGTTGATGTGACGTGACATGCTAGCTGTTTTGCCATATTCAATCTGTGATGCTTGATTTCAGTGTCTGGATCATGCCATTTATTTTCCTAAATTTCAGCTACCCAGTCTGGCCATGGGGATACAGCTACTGTATATGATCAGCTACTCATTATTAAGAAACAGTGTGTTCTCAGGTGAAGCAAAATTAAGATTCAACACTGCAAAAGTAATCTTATAATACAATATATGAGATAATGAATGTATGGATATACACTATATTGCCAAAAGTTTTGGGACATCTGCCTTTACATGCACATGAGCTTTAATGACATCCCATTCTTAATCCGTGGGGTTTAATATGTAGTTGGCCCATCCTTTGCAGCTATAACAGCTTCAACTCTACTGGAAGGCTTTCCGCAAGGTTTAGGAGTGTGTTTATGGGAATTTTTGACCATTCTTCTTGAAGTGCATTTGTGAGGTCAGGCACTGATGTTGGTCGAGAAGGCCTGGCTCTCAGTCTCCGCTCTAATTCATCCCAAAGGTG